>VDFB02252448.1:0-209022 GCA_007258455.2 Sequoia sempervirens
AAACAGAAGAACATAGATGAAGACATTCATGTACTCAACACATCGTCTAATAAAAGGAATAAGAAAAACTCCTACAAGAGAGGATCTTTTAAAAGAAAGAGAAATTCCAATGGAAAGGGATCTTCTAAGAAGAAAGACATCTCTCAAGTGCAATGCTTTAGATGTGATCAATATGGCCACTATGCAATGAAGTGCCCTGACAGATCAAAGCAACAAGCATCTTTTGCCAAAGTAGGAAAGACAAATTCAGATCATGAATCTAAGAACTTTGTGTTCTATACAGCCTTATCTAGTCAAGTATCTAACAACACCCTCAACTGGGTAATTGATAGTGGATCCTCTAGACATATCACAGGATTTAGAGAACACCTAGACACTATGACTGAAAAGACTAATGAAGAAGTAACCATTGGGGATGATTCTGCACACCCGGTAAAAGGGGTTGGAACTTGCTCCATCAAACTGAAATCTGGTCTTTCTTTTCAACTCACTGGAGTCTTATTTGTACTTGGAATAAAGAGGAATCTAATATCCATCTCCACTTTGAATATTGTAATGGATATTACCTTTATGGATGGAAAAGGCCTAAAAACTCACCATCAAGAAGCCCAAATCCATAGGTGTAAGACAAGGGTACCTTTACAAACTCTGCACTGAAGTTAAACAAGCCCTTACCCTTGACACCCTTGAGTCAAATGAGATCTGGCATAGAAGATTAGGACACCTTCATTTTCATGCCCTACCTTCTGTGGGAAAACTTGTAACAGGCTCACCTAAGTTAAAATCATCTCATGAAGGAACTTGTAAAGGTTGTGCCATAAGAAAGAATACAAAGGGATCCTTTCCCAATAGTTTGAGCAAAACCCTAAATGTGTTAGAACCTGGGTTCACTCAGACTATGTGGACCAATGTCCCATTCTAAAGGTGATTTCTACTATGTCATATTTATAGATGACTTCTAGGAAAACCCGGATCTATTTCCTTAAGTGTAAAGAGTCAATAGAAATCCTCAAAAGGTTTAAAGAGTTCAAAAGCCTTACAGAAAACTTCTCCGGGAAGAAAATAAAAACCTTAAAGGACAGACAATGGGAAATAATACACCTCTGAAATTTTTAAGGAATTCTACATGAGTGCTGGAATTAAGAGGGAGTTCACAGTTGCCTACAACCCTCAACAAAATGGGGTTGTTGAAAGAAAAAATAGAACCATTGTAGAAGCTGCTAAGGCAATGTTGCTTGACCAAAACATTGAAACTTCTTTCTGGGCAAAAGCCTTTAGGACTGCAGTCTATATCCAAAATAGATGTCCTCATTCTCATCTTGATAACAAAACTCTTGAAGAAGCCTTTACTGGCATAAAACCTGACATTAGTCATTTTAGGATTTTTGGCTGTCTTGTCTATATTCATGTGCCCAAAGAGAAGAGATTCAAATTAGAACCTTCCAGAAAGAAGGGGGTATTTGTGGGTTATAGTGAAACCTCCAAAGCCTACAGGATATTCATACCCGGGCAGAAACAAATTGAATTGAGCAGAGATGTCATCTTTGAAGAAGACATTGCATTCAAGAGGGCAAGAAGTTCTAGTGAGATAGATACCTATTCCCATAGAGCACCTGAAATGGAATCTGCTCCTGAGATTCAGAGGGAGCATCCTGAGGAAATGCCACATGAACTACCTTCTACTTCATATGAGAATACAAATGACAACGGCAGAAAGAGGCCACTTTGGGCTAGAAAGATGATCAAAGAAGCCGAGGATCATGCAGCACCCAGAGGAACATTCAGGGAAAGTAAAAGACCCAAATGGTTCTCTAGCTATGTTGCTCTAATGAACAACATCATAAACTCAGAACCTATCACTGTTACAGAAGCCTTCAGACATCAAGCATGGAAGGATGCAATGACGGAGGAATATCACTCCATTCTAAAGAATGATGTATGGGATACATTGCCTAGACCGAAAGAGAAATCTGTTATCTCTTCCAAATGGCTCTTCAAAATCAAGCATGGTGTTGATGGCAGTATAGAAAAACATAAAGCATGTTTTGTGGCAAGAGGTTTTTTCTCAAAAGGAAGGCATTGATTATGAAGAAACATTTGCACCTGTTGCCCGCTACACTTTGATAAGAGCAGTGTTAGCCATTGCTGCAGTGGAAGATCCATCAAATGGATGTGAAAACTGCCTTCCTGAATGGAACCATTGAAGAGGAAGTCTATCTAGAACAGCCTGAAGGTTTTGTGATACATAAACTTGACTCACATGTGTGTAGACTGAAGAAAGCCCTCTATGGACTTAAACAGGCTCCCAGGGTCTGGTATGAAAGGATTGACAGCTATCTCTTGGGACTAGGATTTTCCAAGAATGATGCTGACTCCAATCTCTACTTCAAGGTAATCAATTCATGTGTGAGCCAAAGGAAATTCACCTAATGGCTGTGAAACATATTTTGAGATATCTTCAAGGCACTATTGGATATGGTCTTCTTTACAAAAATGACCAACTAGATCTACATGGGTACTCTGATTCAGATTGGGTTGGAAGTGTAACCGATCGAAAAAGAACATTAGGATGTTGCTTCAGTTTAGGATTGGCTATGATCTCCTGGATTTGCAGAAAATACTCTTCAGTTGCACAGAGCTCAACAGAAGCTAAATACATTGCAGCCTCTATGGGAGCAAGAGAAGCAGTTTGGCTTCGTAAATTGCTTGTGGGACTCTTTGGTGAGCCCTTGAATCCTACAATTATTCATTGTGATAATTAGAGTTGCATCAAACTCTCTGTAAATCCTGTCTTCCATGATAGATCTAAGCACATTGAGATCCCCTATCATTATGTAAGAGATATGGTAGAAAGGAAAGTGATCCAGTTGGAGTATGTTAGTACAAATGATCAAACTGCAGACATTCTCACCAAGCCTCTCTCCCGAGTCAAGGTAGAGCACTTTAGGAAGAAACTTGGTATGGTTGAAATGTAATTTGATATTTATGTCTGAAATTCAAATTGTTTATAAATTGTACTAATATATAAAGATGTTTAATGTGTAAACTCTTTTGTCATGTGTGTGACTCCATGACCTTATGGGCCTACTCCCCCTGTGTACATTATTGAAAGGTGACGATCTAAGTTCTAATAATGAACACTTGTATTTGACATTGTAGAGTGATGACTCTACAATGATGAGTTGAACTATCATGATAGATATCATGTGACTTGATATCTGTGGACATGTCATGATAGTATCTCTTGGACACTTTTGATGAATATCATGGGACTTGATATCATTTGAAGATCATTGTGATCCTTAAGAGATAATCATGGTGGATAATTATATATCCGTGGCTATGCCATGAATTATGGTAGACATCATGTGACTTGATGTCAGTGCACATACCATAATGAAGATGTGTTATGAAGAATGTCATGTGATTTGACAATATTGAGAAAACATATCATATCTTCGATATCATGTGTGAAGGTGATATCTCCACTTATTTGATTTGAAATATCTTCCCTAGCTAAGAGGGAGTGTTAATGGGATATAGCTTCGATCAGATATAAATGATGATTGCTAAATAGCATCATCATCATTTATATGTGATCAAATTTAATCCTTAAACATATTTTTGGAAAATAAGTAAAACGAATTTATAAGCACGCATAAATTCGAAATAATAAAATGATGATCAAATTCTGCATTGAATAAAATTGGAACTCATATAATATATATACGCCATGTATGTGAGGGCTTTTGTATTAAGTTTGTTAAACCGAGTGTTAGTCAGTTGTCTTTGAGACCCGCGTGCCCAAAAGGACACGTCCCATGAGCGGACGTGTCTCCACTTGTGGAGACACGTCCTCTCAAGTGGAGACACGTCCTCTCATGAGACGCGTCTCCAAAGGTATTTAACATTGTTCCATCATTGATATGCAAACATCGAAATTATTAATGTTCTGCAATCAGCACATTCAGCATTAGTGTAAATAAATCTGACTTAGAATTTTAAGTAGAATTCTTACACTTAGAATTTCCTTAGTTTTTAGGCTCCTAGTCTGATTGAGATTTGGTTACATTTACAAAGGAGATGATCACAATTTTGCCAATTTGCCTATGAAAACTGCATCCACAAAATAAAGTAAACATTGAAGGTTTTCGTCCTCAATCCACTCAGCAATCTTAAGAGGGTTTTCGTCCTCTAGATCATGCCACCAAGGGGTTCTGTCCTTGAGAGCTGAAATTTGAAAACTTATTCGAAAATGAAATAATGGATGCTAGAGGAGGGCACTAACTTTTTCCTTTATTGGCATTACTGATTGGGCCCTTAATTTGTTCTTTCCCTCCAAACTTACATAAATAAAAAATTATTTTATTAACAATTAAGTACATAAGCCAAAAAGGTATTATTTAGATGGTCTCAAAAAATAACACAAAAATCACCCAAACAAAGAAATAATTGGGCCCCAAAAAGTGACCAAAGCTTTCAACCTTGAGAAGGGGACATGACATTAGAGCTTGGAAAAGTAGGCAGTTTGCTTCTTCAACGTCCATGGGAGGCTCCTGAGACATAGATGACCAAACATCCTCATCAAACTTAACATTTCTATTCACTACTATCTTTGTTTGTGATAAAAGATAGATTTTGTAAGCCTTGGAAGACTCATTGCATTCCACAATGACACCCTTCAGGCTAAAGGGTTCAAACTCGGTCTGTTTCTCTTCTGGCATTTGGGTGTAAACACAACTTCCAAACACTTGAAAGT
This sequence comes from Sequoia sempervirens, assembly GCA_007258455.2. NCBI lineage: Eukaryota > Viridiplantae > Streptophyta > Pinopsida > Cupressales > Cupressaceae > Sequoia > Sequoia sempervirens. Next base: position 4,760 of record VDFB02252448.1, read on the forward strand.
GAGAAACATCAGGTTTCTTTCTAGTGAAGGCTTCTTATAGAGTTTTATCCTTAAAACATTTTGTAAGGACACTTGTACGATATGTATATTGTACAACTGTATACTTTAGCCCAAAGAAACATGGGCAGATATAACTCATGAATCATGGGTTTAGTAGTTTCTATGATGGAAGTTTTCTTCCTGTCTGCAACCCCATTAAGCTAAATTTTATAAGGCACAACAATTCCCTCTTGATCCCTGCATCTTTACAAAAAGCATCAAAGTCCTTGTAGATATACTTATCTCTATTGTCAAATCTCAACACCTTAATCCTTCTACCCGTTTGATTCTCCACAAGAGCTTTGAAGTCTTGAAAACTTCCACAGACCTCATCTTTGGTCTTAATAATAAATCTAGTTTTTTCTTGAAGAATCATCAATGAAGGAAGCATAATAAATATTTTCAGCCATGAAGTTGCTGACATAGGTTCACAAACATCTGAATTGATTAGATCTACAATTGCTTTTGATTTGTGCTCATTGCTAGGAAAAATAGTCACGATTTGCTTGCCAAGTGCACATCCTTTGCATACACTAGCCTTTCCTATCTTTAAGTTAGGTAATCAATGCACTATATCCTTCAAAAGAGGTAGAGCTCCATAGTGCAAGTGGGCCATATCTCTTGTCCCAAAGCTCACACATTTGTCACTGTTAAATAGGTTGTCTGCTTGATTGGATCAGCAATTAGCCTGTAAAGATCTTGTTGATGAGCACCTTTTCAATACTTGACCAAGATATTGGTTGCAATTTTTGATGATAACTTGTTGATTATCATATTCAATCACACACTTCAAATTTGTCATGGTTGAAGCTGAAGCATATTCTTTTTTAATCTAGGAACATAAAGTCATGGAGGTCAAAAATATCACCAGAACGTGTGGAAAAAAATATTTCTTGTCCTAGTAACAAGATATGTGGCATCATCACCAAGTCTATCTGAATTTCAGCCTTCTACTCCTTAAGTCTATTAAAAGCCTTCTTATTGAATGTCATATGTCTTGATGCCTTGCTGTCCACATACTACCCTACACTAGAAATGGTGTTAATGGAATAGAATAAAACCATGGAGAAGGCAGTCTGAAGCAAGGATGAAAGTACATCCACTACTGAAGGTTTTGCATGCCCTGCAAATTGCTTCTACTGTTACTGTTGCTGTTGCATGCCCTTCCCTTGTTTCTTCTAAGGACACTAAGAAGCATAGTGGCCAAATTTGTCACTTGAAACACTTGATATGGCTCAATTCCTTCTTATTTTGTGGAGAAGAATTTGTAGCTTAGTGTTTTTCTTTTTGACCCTTTATGGATTCTTTCTTGCAACTTTTGAATAGCTTCCAATTTAATTAAATCAGCTTCAAGTCTGTTTTATTCCTTGATAAAATCATCCCAAAGATTTGGAAAGGTGGGAAGCTTTTTACAAGCACAAACACCTGAACAAACAGTTCCCAAGATGGAGAGAACCCATTTAAGGCTATGGGTACCAACTCTTAATTCTCCACTTTAACCCCAATTGTTGCAAGTTGATCATGAAGTTTTGTGATCTTCAATAGGAAGGTGGCTATTGTGTTTGTGTCACTCATGCATGTGGCATTGAGCCTATTCTTCAACAGCATCTTATGGGAGATGTTCACACTTTGATAAAGAGTGGTGAAGGTATTGTACATCTCCCTCGTTGATTTATTTTCAGCATTATGAGGAATCAAATAGTCCTTCATAGAATTCAAGATGACGTTTTGCCTTGGCCATCTTTTTGTTATGTTCAACCAACTGAACAAGACAGTTGGAGGTGCTAACATGGTTTCCACTTCTTCCAATAGCATTTGCAACTTGCACTTTTTGTTTGCCCTACGAAATGTAATTCAAGTACTACGTACTACTGAGCAAACTAATTCATATGCAGAACATGGAACTAAACAATAGAATAGGAATATATCATGTTTGAACATCAAAAGCTTTATTCATTATCAGTGATATCACCATGTACAATCATAGACGTATCAACAGTGCTATCAACCTTGACTATTCACACACATAACCACTTCCCGACTACAACAAACTGAGTGCATATAACATTCGGTGGTAGTTAAGTAACCAACTGACATGACGTTTCATAACAACAATTATCATTAATCGAGACTTGATTACCCGAAAGTACATGACATGTATTATTCCTACTAACTATAGTTTTATTAGCAATTGGCCAACTATGACCAAGGCCGACTACGGTTGACTACACAAAAGTAAAGATATACTACTTACATCATCCCCCCTAAAAAGAAGTCGTCTTCCAAACGACATAACAACCCAAGGGAATGACAAAATATACAAATTTAATGAGGGGGAAGTGAGGACGTCCCTGGATCCACGAACGATGCTAGAGTAGTCGAAGAATGCTCTGTCCGTAGTCGCCTCACTTCCTCTGTATGTGTGCGGAGCTGTCGGTTAGCAATTGTCTCTCTCTGGCAGCCTTCACCATACGAGCTGCTTCCATCAACTGGCCTTTAGTCCTGTCTGCCTCCGTACTCTTTGCTACCAATTGGTCTTCCAATTCTTTTACTCGGCGCTCCCATGCCCCCTCTTTCTGACGTGCCTCCTCCTCCAAGGAAAGCACCCGAGTCTCCAAGACCTCTAGTTGGGCTCCCCTATCCCTAGCTAGTCGGGTCTGTTCTGCCAAGTCATTTTGAATGTTTGTCATTTGAGCGGCTGACTCCTCCTTAATCCTTTGTAAGAGTCTATATGCTTCCACCTTCCGTGGTACTGCAACCTCCGTGGAGAACACCTGGCGTTTCATAAGGTAGAAAACATCACAGAATGTGAGCTCAATATGGTATAAATTCTCGAGAACCCCAGCATCTCGTCCTGCCAGCCATGGTGGCCTACCACGCCATGCCCTCAACATTGCAGTAGTCTCGCCTGTTGGCCATCCCTCACTGAATATCCGAGTAAACTCTGCCTCACACCCCATCTGTACAAATCCTCGGATGCGTTGGACTTCCTGTCCCACGAGAGGAGATCGGTTGACCTTGGGTTCTCTAGAAACCTGGCCCACTCAAATCATCAATCTGCCCATATGCTCCAGCTCTTCCACATAGCACTACACTATTCCCACTGCATCTGATGGGTCTGGCTAGGACATTTCTACTACGAGTCCATCAGTGGAGTCACCCTCCTCATCCTCCTCATCGCCGGGGGCTAGGAAGTGCTCTTTGCCCTCCTGAGGTGCTTCCCTGACTGTTTGCTCAAGCTCATGCGCGACTGTCCTTGACACCATCTCTGCCCTAGCCTCTGGTTGGGCAAGTGTCTCCTCAGCGAGTCTGGCCATCTCGCTCTGCTGGGTGTGGATGGCGGGCCTTCCTCGCCTACTAATCCTTTAGAAGGACTCCCCATCGGCTGCTCTGGCTGCTCGGCTACTTCTAGTGTGAGGTCCATGGATCCCAGCCAATTGTCAATCTGAGCCAACCTTGGGGCTCCTGATAGTGTAACAGGGGAAGCCTCCTCATTTGTCGTGATTGTCCCCCACGTCCTTGTTACTGGTGGCTCCTCTGGTATTGCAACTCCTGAAGCCGAACCTGGCAGTTCCTTACCTATTGGTAGTGGCTCAAGTGGAGGAGCCTCTGGCAATATCTCAACGGAAGCTGTGGAAGCTGTCGATGCAGTGGCTGCCCATCGTGACGGTATCGTGGCGAGTGGCACCCATCTTGGCAATGCACCTGGTGATGAGGCTGCTACTCTTAATGTTCACCCAACTTCGACTGCCGAGATTGGGAGGGTGAAGGTCATTGTCTGTGGGCTCTCCCTGACTGGCGGTGCTGGAAGAGTGAACCTGGCTGGTTGTAATAGTGGTATTTCGGTCTCTCCCACGTCCAATGCTGCTTGGCCACCTATAGCTATGGACACATCCTCATCCATTGGTGAACTAGAAGCCGATGTCGAGGAAGACAAATCAATAGGTTCCCCCTGTTCGGATGCTTCACCTTGCTCTGATGCCTCTTTAGACGATATTTCCTCTTCCACCAATGCCTCTTTCCGCTTCCTTTTCTTCCCTGCAGTAGTGCCTTCGCTGACTTGCTTTAGTTCCAATTCTGCCCAGTAGAATACCGTTGGCAGCCCTGGGTCCAGATGGGTGAGAGCCTGCAATCAGCCCCATCTGCCTTCAGGTACTTGTGTATGCACAACATCCAGAAAGAGAGCAATGGCATGTTGCGTCATATAAAAAGCTTTGTGCCGCTAGGATAAAAATTCTCGCATCTGTTCAGCAAGTAACCGTGCCTAGTTATATACTCGGCCGATGCTCAATCCCACCATGTAATCTACCATCCAGATGGCAATGTCAGACGCTCAGTTGGCACCTGTGAGTCGACACTTCATTAAATCTAGCAGGCACTTCCATTCGGCTGTTGCCAGATAATGTTTCCGGAGGCCTCTATTGCTTGCTTTCCATATAGTATCTTTCTCCTTTGGTGTTAAATCATGTCGGCACACCTGCTTGATTAGGACTTCTTTATGCTGCTATGCCATCTTCTTCGGTTTATTCACTCCCACCCCTGTGGCTGGAACGCCGAAATCTCGCTCAAAATCTTGCGGCCAAAATGAAATTGTAACCGTATAGCCTCAGTAATCTATCATCGACTTGTGCGTGTGCTTGCAATAATTATCCACCATGGCCTTCAGCCAAGGCTCAAACTCTCATGAATTGAAGAATGGCACCAGGACAGTTTTATCCAACTGAGCGTGTTGTAGTGCAATCTTCAAAGCGTGGTTGTCGGCTGTGCTTTGCCACCACTGCTTGCACTCATTGCCAGTTAAATTTTCCTAGGACATCGTTTCAACGTCTGCATCCATTTTCTTTTTCTTTCCTGCCGAGGCTACCTTCGACTTATGTTGCACAATTTTATTTCCCTTGTCCATTGTATTGTCTGTTCGACAATTCAAATCCAATTTATTGCTATCTGCCTGGCAGGTGCGATAATTGTCGGACTCTAGTAACTGCCATACAACTTCCCAATTCCTTGCCAGCCGTACACTACAACCTGATGTTATTCCTGGTGTGATTTGAAGACTCAAAATATACTGTACGTTGAACCTTGGCAGTGGATGCCGTATGACCTGGGCGACCTCTGACTGTGAATGTCGTATGAATTGAATAGACCTTGAATGCCGTACGATTTGAAGAGACTCTTGATGTCGTACGACTTGAAAATAGTCTGGATGTCATGCGACTTCAAGATACTTTGAATGCCGTACGACTTCAAGATACTCTGAATGCCGCACGACTTGAAACCTTGGCTCATGAAGTCGCATAATACTCCTATTTGGCCAAACTTTGTCCTTGCTAGGTCGTACGTTCTGAGCACCTGGAGAATGTTGTATGATGAGATTGAGAGCAATAGTCCGTCGTACAATGAAAACCCTTGCGTATCTTATACCAGCTCTTCTGTAGGTCAATGTACTTTTTACTTGGAGTCATTCTTCCCTTCCTTGGTTCCCTTTATTCTTCCGCCATATTATTCCAAGTGTTTTATATGGTCATACAACCTCCTCCTTGGCCGAGCTTAGGCTGCTTTTTTCTTTAATGTTCCCCTCTTTGATGCTTCACCACATTTTATTTCCCTCAGAGGTTTTCCCCCATGGGCGTATGATTTGCCTAATGGCCACGACTTTTATTTTAATTTTAATTTTTCTTCCCTTAATTGGCTTTAATTTTTTCATTTCTCCACTTTTATTTTTTCCAACTTCATGTAATACTTCTGTCTTGTTAATTCTTTTATGTTCGCCTTTTTGTATCTTTTCTCTCTCTTCAATTTCTTTTAATTTCCTCTCCATATTATTCTCATCTTCTCTCTCCTTTCTCCTCCATTTGCCCTGTTTTTCTTCATTTATTCTCTTACTCCATTTTTTGATTTCTTGTACATTGTTTCTTTTCTATTTTCAAATTTTTCAAATTTTGTTTATTTTCTCTCATCTCCTCTCTCTTCTTTTTCAGGTTTTCTTTTTGTTCCCCGTACTTCTCCATCCTCTTTAACCTTCAATTCAGACGCATAGTGCCATTTGCACGTTGTTGTGACCTTTTCACACATCGCCCCATTCAGATGGGGACCCCTTTATTTTGCTCCGCCCGGCCTTGGCTTGCCGCCTCTCCGCTTCCTCGGCTCTTTCTCTCGTGTCCGCCTCGGCTGTGTCGCCATTGAGCCAAACGAAGATATCACACCCCAAAATTAGGGTTTCATCATTTTTGGTCAAGTCAAGGTCAAGTAGGGCCAGTAAATTGAAAATTGAACTTAGCAATGTTGTCAGTAGACATCCAACAGGCTTCCAGCCAGTTTTCATAGAATTCCGAGATACTTACTATTTTTAGTAAGTCTGCAATCCTGGGCAATCTGTCAGCATTTTCGGGATTCCGATTATCACACAAAGATTCGTAGTACATCGACCGCTTTGTATGCCAAATTGAGCAAATTGGACAACTTACTATTTTTAGCAAACCGGCCTGCAAATTGTGGTCCGTATGCAGTTTTCTTGCATGTCCGGATATTCCTTCGGGTTTCCTCTCCAGAGACCTTCGCGAACGGTATATATATAACATGCAAGTCGAGATGACCACTTTCGTAGATTCAAATTCTCCGAGGTTATTTTAGGCTTGCATGTTTGTTTTCTTTGCATGTCGTGATTCTGGCGGCTTCCGATGGTGTGACATGCAACAAGGTTTCTCACCCAAGCATGAACTTGCTATTTTAGCAAAGTGGTCCTGCTCACCCAAAGTTAAATGTACCCGTATTCATTGTGCCGACGTAGCGTCACAGAAACGGTGGAGCAAACAGAGATCTTTTGATACGCATGCAGTACAAGTTAGGGTTTCCAGCTTCGGGGCCTAAAAATAGGCATCAAAAGTCAAAATCGTCGAAAACCGATGTAAACCATCGCGATCAGCGTTCTTCAGGCTGTCTGCTGGTGAAATTTCAGGTCAAACGGAACACTTACTATTTATAGTAAGTCGAATTGGAAACATGCTAAAAATAGTAAATCAGTTGCATGCGTCAGTGTCAGCCGACAGGTCACGTGGTGAGGAGCGCCTCATCAAAATTTCACCTCGATTGGAGCTTGGGAACTATCAGAATCAAGAGCTTACTATTTTTAGTAAGCCACCCTCAGAAACAAGCTATAAATAGCAGGGTGACTAAAAGTTGCAGTGTCGACAGATTGATAAAGTTGTGAAGAAACTATGTTTGAAATTTCAAGTTGATCCGAGCTTCAGGGGCGCAAATTCGGAGGACTTACTATAAATAGCAGGGCACGTAAGCTGGCAAGGATGATGAAAATTTGTCTAAGTCTGGAGTCTCGTCCAGCAGGCATATCAAAATGCGCCCAGATTGATGAAGAGGCGTAGAAAATTTTTCAAGATGCAAGTTCATCCTTCACACAGGGCAAAATGCGCCCAAGGCACAAGAAGTCAAACAGAAAGTCAACAAGATTTCATCCTGCTCAGGGGTCCAAATGCGCCCAAGATGAAAGAGGAAAAAGTTGAAAAAGTTTCTAAGTATGAGAAATCCGCCTCAGGGGTCAAAATGCGCCCATCCTTCACAAGCATGAAAATGCGCCCAACTTTCAAAGGAGTCAAAGTGGTCAAAGATTGTTCATCCTTCTCCAGGACCAAAATGCGCCCAAACTGGGCCATGTCAAGACAAAACGTGGAAGGTGAAGAGTCACCCAAGGATGTTGGAGTGTTCATCCACCAGCAGGGGTGAAATGCGCCCAAGGTTGCAAGGGGTCAACAAAAAGTCAAAGTTTTTATCCTTCATTACATGCAAAATGCGCCCATCCTTCTCTCTCATCAAAATGCGCCCAAATCATGCAAGTCAGGACAAAAAAACGGAAGTTGAAAAGTCACCTGAAGGTATAAGCAAGTTCGTCCTCCTCCTACAAGGAAATGCGCCCATGTTTGAAGGGTAAATGGTAAATACAAGGGGAGTTAAGTGTGAAGTATGCGCCCAAGGGGAGTTATTAGGTGTTAGAAAATATTTCCTAAGGCGTTGGAAGTGTTAAGTGTGAAGTGTGCGCCTAGAGCAAGGGAGTTATAAGGCGTTGGAAGTGTTAAGTGTGAAGTGTGCGCCTAGAGCAAGGGAGTTATAAGGCGTGGAAAATATTTCAAGGTGTTAAAATAAAGTGTGCGCCTAGGGAGTTATATGGTGATTTTAAAAAAAAATCTTATAGGCGTTGAAATGTTTTGAAGTATGCTAGGCGCCTCAGGAGAAAATAAAATATTTGCTAAGTGTTGAAAATTCTCTAAGGCGTTGGACTTAGAATAAATATTTTCCAAGTGTGGAGTGAGATAAAATGTACAAGGCGTGCCGGGACTATGAAATTTTTCAAATGAAGTTGATAGAAATTTCTCTCCACTGGCAAATGAAATAAATTTTTTCTAGGAGCAACGCAGAGTGACCACGGGCGAAGAACGAGTTTAAATGATGAAAATGATATTTTCCTAAGGTCCAAAATTTAAAAAATTAAATGAACCCGTTCGTTGGGTACCCATGAATTCGAGGCGTTCTGAAGAAAATTTGCTTCTGGGTACTGGACGTTCGTGATGATGAATGAATTTCTAAATCTTTCAAGCTTCGCCAACACTTTTTCAGTGAGGAATTTAATCAGTGCTAGAATGATGAATTTTCCTAAAGGAGAATTTTAAATTTTCTAAGGCAAAAATGAATAAAATGAGTTTTCAAGTGAATTTTCTTCAAACGATGAAGACGAAGGGAATTGCCTAGATAATTGTGATTAAATTCTTCGAGGATGAAATTTCCAGAGCAGATGATGAAGTTTAAAATTTGAATTCAAGTAACGGAGCTCCAGCTGGTGAGTAAAATATGATGAAGTTAAATTAAATTTTTCGGAGAGAAATTCAAAACGCCAGTCAAAGTCAAGTTTCTAGAAGAATAATATTCCCGACGACTGGAGACAAGTGTCAGAAAAGCCAGAGAGGGAAAAATTCGAATTCTTGAAGTGGAGTAGTGGAGTTTAATGGCACTGGCTAAAAATAACGTCTTCTAGAATTTGAATTCTAGCTATAAAATGGAGAAGCTTTTCACTCACTTTCACAACTGGAAAAGGCGAATTTGCTAAGGCAAAGTGAGCTTGGAGAGGTTTGAATTTTCCTGAGGTTGAACTTGTTGGAGAAGACGTCTTAAGGCTTGAGGAAGGTACGCCATTGCTAACTAAGGAGGTGTTTGCTGCAACTTGAACTTGCTTGAAAAGATGGCTGAAGCGAGGACAACCGGAAAGGACAATGGTGCCTCCAGACAGGCTACGATCAAGAAGCTGAGCAAGACATTCATGCCGGAGACGAAGTTTATTTCAAAGTTGGGCAAGGTGACGGACACGAACCTGGGCTCTGTCAACCTGGGAACATTCAAGAACAGGCTATTTGGAATTGGAAGTCATCGGGCTTCGGTCACTTCGCACAACATCGTCCGAAGTGGGTTGTATGCAGCAGCTGGTTTTCCGCCAGCTATTCAGTGTTCAGAGTTGATTATGGAGTGCGCCAACTGTTACGAGAAAGAACACCGGTCGATCACGTCACCAGATGGACAAGTGCTTGCTAATCTTACTCCGGCAGCCATTGGTGAAGCTTTTGGGATCCCGGTGCATAGAAACATGATCTACAAGTCCAGGGAGCGAGCAGAGCGTATGTATGCTTCTGCCTTTGAACGATGCATGGATACAATTAACACTCACTGGATGAGCACTCCGAGGCCGTCTCGTACGAAGTTGCCGAAACAGATCATAGCAGAGGACCTGAAGCAGGAATATTGTGATCTCGTCATGTTGCTGAGCAGGGTTGGTGGTTGCCCTCAGTCTTATATTTTTGAGCCGTGGATGTTTTATTACATCAACCTGGTGTTGGAAGGCAAGGATTATGTCAATTGGGCTGAGATGATCAGCGATAACATACATGAGCAGCTCCTGAGTTTGCGGAGGACAAAGACATTTTACATGAGTTCCTATCTAATTTATATGTTGGCACGGATGACGAGGTACAGAGGGATTTCTTACAAGGAACCCATCGGTTGTGGCTCTCACCAATTCAAAATTCATGAGGCGTGTATGCAGTTGCACCTTTCGAGCACAACCCATTACAAGCGTGTCAACGATTCATTCACCATGTACATCACGAGGCTGCTTCAGGAGAGGTTACAGTGCAGAATCTCTAGAAATGCCCAGGAGCTAATTGAGAGGTATGGGTGCTGGTTTATACAGCTTCCAAGATTTTCATACATTAGGCTGCAAGGATTTTCTTCATACCCTTATAGGCTGCCTAAGTACCCAACCTACAAAATAATAATGCGAGATAGCTAGATGCCAGCCTTGACAAAAATCCGTATGAAGAAGAAGAAAGGAGGGATAGAGCCTAGCCAGGATGGGCAACCCTGACGCAGGTTTTGTCCTTCCGATATGTGCATGTAGAGTAGTTGAAAGTGAGCCTAATTCTATCATTTCCTCATATCAGGCCAAGTAGACAACATTATGACTCCGCACTATAACATCAACCTGTGTTGTCGTGAGGAATTCCAAACATAACAAATTACTGAGGATTATTGATGCGCTTGATGAGGATTGAAGGAGAAAGAGGATGTCTTCTAGGTCAATACTCCGATCAGGAGTGTGAGGTTCCGTCTGACCAAAGTTAATGTGGAGGACATTGATGTTGTTCATCCAGACTATGCAGCTGTTCGGGACACTCCACTTCCGCCTATTGATTGGTCAGAGCCCGAGGTTGCCGACCTTGATACTCTCTCTATCCCGGTTATGACATTCACCAGGGCATGGGTCGATAGGCGAGTGAGCAGATTGAAAGGTAGGTCAATTGCTTTGACTCACAACTTGATGGGAGATCACAGGACGCCCACCACAGGAAGGAAGAAACAGATCACAAGAGGACCAGAGTCCAGAAAGAAAGAATTAGTTCAGCCAGAACCTCCACGAGTTACAGTGGCAGTACCTTTGGAGACACGCTCTCCAAGCATACAGGAGGTGTCTTTTATTTGCTGACTGAGGAATTGCAGTGAACTGTGCAATGAGACAGAGTGATATTCACCTCCACGGGAGGGAGCTCTATCACGAGCCCAATGTACCCTGCTAGGGCTGATCACCGATCGCCAGGGATGGATGAGGGGACACCACCGACTTTCACCTCAATGTCAGAGATAGAGAGGCCACATGAATGATGATGATGATGACATAGTGTCGTGACACTCACCACTCTGAGGACAATGAGCCCGCTGCACGAGGAAGAAGTTAATGTGTTAGAGAAGTCGAGGCATTGTGAGCGTACGCCCTTCGATATACTATATGAGGTGCCCGATTGGCTTAGAGATGTAATTTAAGGATCTTGAGCGAGGAGATTGATCCCGAAATAGCTTGAGATGGAAGAGTTTTTGAACCGGATCGTCTCCGTCAAGAAGAAGGCAAGAAATTTCTAAGATCTCATGACAGAGGATACCTCGCATTCACGCTATGTCGCCCCACGAGCTTCCAGTGTGACCGGAATGAAGTGTACCCTAAACCACGTGGTCACTCACCTTGACTTGGGACGCCCCATCGGTGCATGTATCGTTGAGGAGTGCGGAATCTTTCCTTGCCCTTAAGGATAGATTGTTCAAGAAAGAAGGAAAATACAAGAAGTTGAAACGAGAACACAAGGCATTAATTGGATATGTTCAGCAGTTGTCTCGTTCTCGAGGGCAGGATGTACCAGTGATAGAGCCTCCAACAGATATTCCTAGGGAGTCGATCAGCGGCTTAGTAGAGTTGGGGAGGATGGCACAGGAGGCAGACAAATGGGTCACAGGAGTTCGTACTGAGACAGAGAAATTTATGAGAACCTTTGCTTTCACAGTCTCAATTATTTGACACCTGATGGATGCGTGATCATGCTTGTATGGCGTCATCTATCGCAGGGCAGATCCGGGTCAGTTGCTATGAGGCATGTGCCATTGCGGTTGCTGATTGATGGAGGTGTCATTCAAGCGAATGACCGATATGATTTCTCTCGGTGGTATTCTTCGGCTATCACAGGGCGTGGCTTCTTCGATGCAGCACAGGCGGATTCAGCCAGGATTCACAAGGCTATGGCCAATATTATAGATGGAGTTCAGAATACCTTCGAGGCCATCTTTGCTAGGCGGCTGAATCCAGAGGAGATAAGTTTTGATAATTTGAGGGGTTTGCTGGTTCCCTTCTTCGCAGATGTTAAGACCTTCGTACAAGATGACTTTGAAAATACTGCCACATTCTCCACTTTGATCCAGAACACGCAGGACTCATTAGCTGCTTTGAGAAAATCTTGTACAAGGCACGAGCATTCAGTCACGGTGTTAGAGTTTCAGTTGGATTGTGTTCCACCGATTTCAGTTCAGGAGGTTGAGGCCGTACTTAGCAGATTTGTTGAGTTGGCAGTCAGAGAGAAGGCTAATGGGAACACACTACTGGACGAAGATCTTCTAGAAGACTGAGCATTTATTACATTTGCTATTTTGGGAGTGAGTGGGAATCTTTGATTCATTTAATGTACCACTCCCTATTCTGGCAGTTTTTAGGGTTAGGGCTGAGGTGGCACGATTCTGGCCACTCTATTGATTGTAACCCTAGCCGTCCTTTGGGACTTGGATAGCTATAAAAGGGGGAGTCCCCCTCATTTGTAAGACATTAGGATTCAGAACCAGAGTAGACATTGAGAGAGCATTAGCCTTAGAGCTAGATAGTGTAGTAGTGTAGAGCATTTTTTTATAATTTTGAGAAGAGAGAAAGTTTTCCCTTTTGAAAACTTTTGAGGAGATTGTTGTGTAATACATTTTATGATAATAGATCTTTTCATTGATGATGAAATTCGTCTTGTCATGAAATGCTAGCAAGGTTTCTTCTTCCTTTCGTATCCAAGTAGATTAAATTCATGCAAGTAGCTTACTTTGGTGTGTGGTATTTCATTGAGATAGTTTCATTTTATTCCATACCACTAGCGGCTTGTTGATGATAAGTCTGCCTTGCGTGGTCAACTGGACATCATCTTGTGTTTAACTTCGGTTATGGCTTACATACTTATATGCGTTGTTCTGATGGTGTACGTATGTTAAACTATAACTTGAATATCTTTTGCTATCCCCTTTGAAGATTGCACCGATCTTGCTGAGGCTGTCCGACGGAGGCTAGGTGAAATCTGGTTGAAGTCTATTGAGACGAAGCCCCACATACCTTGCATTTAGAATAGAGTACAAATTTCTTAGGCCCTTTCCCTTTTACTTTCCGCATACTTCTTGTTAGTTTTAGAAAAGGATACACATTGCCAAATCATACACGTAAGAATCCCCTTCAAATTACATATCAACTGCTAATTGCGAGAAGTCTGAACAACTACGTAAGTCCCCTTGACATACCAGCAATATCACATCGAGCCAAACTGAGCCTATTCGCATTAAAGGAACCTTGGAGTTGAATGCATGAACTTTCTTGCAATCTTAGCATGCGGAATACTTTGATCAAGAGAGAATAGAGCGTCCGTTGGGCAACTCTGTTCTGTGTTGGTGCGGTCTCAAAAACCACGTCAACACACGTATGTGGGGGTAGCTTATAACATTCTTCTTCACAACACGATCCTATATATTGTATATCAAACCATTTATCAAGCAGTGGAGAAGGGCCAATACCTTTGAAACTACCGTCGATGTATTGTCCACTGTAATGCTGGTACCACGTAACTTCATCGCCTTCTATAGTTGGTGGCCCGACTGGGCTAGGTATTATTTTCCAGAGCCCATCTTTTGTCACTATCCTTGGCACTTTCCTCCGTTCTTGTCTCAATTGCTTAATTACATCTTCAGTGTAGCCATCTACACTTGAAATGAACATGTCTTCTATCATTATTACTGTATTTAAACAGGGAGTTGTACGTTCAAAGTAGGCCTCCCATTGCTTGTTGTTCCATTCGTTTGTGTCATCATCAACATCCTCGAATTGACACATACTTCGTTCATTGGCGATTTGTTCCTCCTCTTTTTGCGCCTCTTTGTCTAACCCTTTCGCCAGGTATCCTCGCTTGAGACCTTCATATGGAGCTATATAACACCAATGTCCACCCATTCTTTGCCATAGTGTTGGTGTCCTGAATACCGCATTGGTTAGGTACTTGTGCATCTGGGGTACGACAATACCTTCTACCCTTTTCTGCACCAGCCTCTCTTCAATGATTTGGTCTACGCCTGACTCCATCCAAACTCCTTCGGCTGTGTAGCCAGGGCCTCCCAAACCCCAGTCATGTTCTTGCGGATCCTCTTCTTGCATAGCCCAATCTTCCTTAGTAGCATAACCCAACATATTGATTGCTATGGTATCCTTCTTCTCCTTTCTTTCCTGACACTGCTTCAATTTAGAGCCGTTGATTGCTTCTGGTAGGCGTGACCCATCTAAATTCTCAAGCTTTATAGAGCCATTGTCATAGACTTCTCGAACTTGGAATGGTTCTAACCAATGAACTTTGAACTTCCCCGGCTTGATTTCGTTGTGGCCGTTATATTTTAGAACTAACTGTCCTGGCCGAAAATTCATTCACCAGAGATGCTTATCGTGCCAATATTTCCTTCGCCGTTGCATGATCTCTGTCACCCATTGTGCCATTATCCTTCGCTCATCCAATTTATTAAGCTGGTATAGTCGTTCTTTTAAACTTTCAGTATCACCCAGCCGGTTCTCCACGACTATCCTTAAGTTGGGTACCATGTACTCCATCGGCATCACTGCTTCTTGACCGTACATTAATTGAAAGGGCGTGTGACCCATTGTTACCTTGTACATTGTACGGTATGCCCACAGGACGACTGGTAATCTCTCTTCCCAGTCAGCTTCTTCCACGCCACATGACTTGTGAATTACTGATACCGACACTTTATTTGTAGACTCTGCCTGGCCGTTAGCTCGTGGGTAGTACGGACTTGATAGGTTGTGAAAGATCCAGAACTCCGTCGTCATCAGCTTGATGACATGATTGACAAAATGCTCGCCACGATCATGATCTGAATGGGGATGCCGTACTGTGACACTATTTGCTCATAGATAAATCTTGCCGCACTCTGTGCTATGTTGTCTGGCAATGCTCTAGCCTCAGCCCACTTCGTTAGATATTCAGTAGCAACCACAATGTATCGGCACCGACGCAACTGACTTACCTTCAGTGGTCCAATGGAATCCAATCCCCATTGTTCGAACAACTCTTGTGGTTGTGAGGGATGTAGTGGCATGAAGTCCCGCTTCAATGGTTTCTCGACCCTCTGGCAGGTGTCACAGCCTAACACCCACTCCCTGGCATTTGTGTGCATCATCGGCCACCATAGGCTTGCCAAGAGAATTTTTCTCGTTGTAGCATTTGGGCCCATATGACCGCCAGCCAGACCCTCGTGTGCCTCCTTTAGTACACCTGGTATCTCTTCTTCTATGACACATCTCCGGAGGATCTGATCGGGCCCCATCTTGTAAAGCAAGCCATTGATCAACTGGAACGTCTTACTTTTCAAGACGAGCTTCCTCCTTTCTGCTGGTGGCATTTCTTTTGAAAACGTGGATGTGGACAAATATTCCCCAATCTTTTCATACCACGAGGGCAACACTACGATCTGAAATAAGTGTGCATCCGGGAAATCTTCATTCACCCCTCCCTCGGCAGGTTCGCTCAACCGGATTCTGGACAATTGGTCAGCAATCACGTGGCTCTTACCCGGTCGTATGTTGATAGTAAATGTAAACTCTTGGAGCAATAGTAGCCACCTGCTTACTCGTCCTTGAATGATTGACTTGTTCACCAAATACATCAAGGCTTGGTGATCCACATAAAAGGTGAACAACGTGGCTAGGAGATAGTGCCTGAAATTTTGTACGGAGTAAACCATTCCTAGTGCGTTGCGCTTGGTCGTACTGTAATTCTTTTCAGCTCTTGAAAGTAGCCTACTTGCAAAGAATACCGGATGGTTCAACCCGTGTGCTCCCACTTGTGCTAGTGTCGCTCCAATGGCAAAATTAGAGGCTTCCACATGTACATGAAACTCCTTATTCCAGTTTGGGTACGCCAGTATAGGTGAACTGATCAATTGGTCCTTCAGTTCATTAAATGCCTTCTCTTGTTCTTTGGCCCATATGAAGGATTGTCCCTTCCTCGTCAGTAGGTCGAGAGGATATGACACTTGCACAATTTTTTTGATAAATCTCCGATAGTATCCCACATGCCCAAGGAAGGACTACACACCGGTGACGTTCTTTGGAGCCTCCATCTATACGATTACTCTTACCTTATCAGGATTGGTTTTCAATCCAGCCTTACACACAATGTGTCCTAGCAGCTTTCCTTGTGGCACCATAAATCTGCATTTATTGGGGTTCAATGCAAGACGGGCTGCTCTACATCCCTCCATGCACTCGCCTAAAGCCTTCAGATGCTTTTCCTTATCATTGTAAATTGACCAGTCATCGATGAAAGCTTTAAAATTACCTACAGACATTCTGTCAGAAATGTGGAGTATTATCCTCTTGAACGTGGCTGGCGCGTTGCACAACCCGAACGGCATTCGCTTGTACCTGTACACCCCGTCCTCAACCACGAACGTAGTCTTCAACTTATCTTCCTCCGCGATACTGATTTGGTTGTAGCCCGAAAAGCCATCCAGGAACGAGTACATTCCATGTCCGACAACTTCTTCGAGGATTGTGTCGGTGAAGGGAATAGGAAACGGGTCTTTGATGGTCACCACATTCAAACTCTGGAAGTCGACACATATTCTAATTTGCTCCGTTTCTTTCTTCAAGGATATGACAATTGGTGACACCCACTCGCTAACCTCCACTTTGAAAATGATGCCTGCTTCCAACATGTTCTCAATCTCCTCTTGCACTTTGGCGGCATAATTTTTATTCATCTTGTAAGGTCTCTTCCGTACGGGCTGGGCTCCCGGTACGAGAGGGATCCTGTGTATGCATAGCTCCGGTGGTACACCTTTTAGATCTTTGTACGTCCAGGCAAAGGCATCTTTATACTCCATGAAGATTTTGAATGCTGCCGCCTTCAGTACGGGGTCCCAATCATCACCCACAAGAATCTCCTTAGGTTTTTCTGGTTCCCCAAGGTTTACCTTCTTCAGGGTTGGCTCCTTGTTCTTGATGAGTTTATCCCGCTCAAACTTGTGTGCTGGTGTCTCGTCGAATTCTGCCGTACCTTCCTTATACTCACCGTACTCTAGAGGAAATGTTTCACTGGTTGAGCCTTCGTCTTCTGCCGCTTCCCCTTCTCTAATTTGTAGCATGTTGCAATCAGGGTGGAAGACTTCGTAATCTTCCATCTGCCAGTGAAATAACCCGTTCAGTGAACTGGTCTCGTCCTCCGAGCATCTCCCAATCTCCGGTACACCTTCCTCATTCGGCTCCATTAGCTTTCTTTCTTCATCAACATCTGATTCTCCTCCCGATTCAGATCCCGAAGATGCTAGATCTTCACTGACCGCCTGGTTCTTCAGATCGATAGTATACTTCCTCCCCTGACTCTTGATCGAGAGCGTATTCCTCTTCCAGTTGTGGTTTGTCTTGGCAACAATCAACCATCCCTGTCCCAATAGTGCATTGTACGCCTTTTTCTCCAGTGGGATGATGACGAAATTTAGCAAAAATTGTTGCATGCTGATCAAGACTTTCTGTGCCATTAGTGTACCAAGGGGTTTGATGCCATGTTGGTCTGCTCCTACGAGGTAGAATGTCAGGGGTTAGAGGGTCGGCTTACCCAAACACTTCCATGTTTCCTCTGGTAGTACATTCACTCCCGAGCCTCTATCCACGATGGTGTTAGATAATTTCATTCCCAAAATTTCCATCTCTATGACGGTCGGCTTCCTCCCGACACTTATTGCGAGTAGCATTGGATTCATGGCCTCTCCTGCCGGTTCTCTCGTACTTTCTATCGGACCCTTCTGAATATTGTCTTCAATGACGTTTGTGAGTGCTACCCTCAGTTGGGGCATCGTCTATAGAAGGTTGGTTACCTTGATTGGTATGGTTGTGTGAAGCACCTGCCGTACTATGTTCTTCTCGAACTCCGACTGCAGCAACGTACTGGTAGCTTTAGAATTTCTCCGTTCATTCACCATTGCCTCTTCTACTTTTGTCCTGGCTTCTCGAAGTCTTTCTTTCTCCATACGAGGGTCTGGATAATTGGCCTTCTTCGATTGCGCCCTCGTAATTGCCAAGACTTCTTCGTCAGCTATCTCCAGCATGTTGATACCTTTTTGCTTTGGACAGTTGGTGTCTACATGATCACCTGGACCACACCATTTGCATAGCTTTCCCCTGGTGCCTTGGCCGTTCAGGCAATCCCTCGCAAAGTGACCCCATTCATTACACTTCCGGCATTGGATCATGGGTCTACCTTTGTTGTCGTACTGAATTTTGCTTCTTGGCATATTATTTCTCTGATTGTTACGGTAGCCTCCAAGGGATGCGTTGTTGCTCTGGGATTTTGGCGGTGTGGTCGGAAGGGTTGACTCCTTGTTTTTAAGTTGTACGGGCGCTCCTTGACGGAGTGTCCCATAACTTGGTAGATGTCACAGAATAATTTTTTTAGGCAATTCGCCTTTGTATGACCTTTCGTCTTGCATTCGGTACACCACAATTCATTCACCTCCTTGGAACCTTCCTTGTCGGCTGTCAGTTCTTTCATCATCCGCATCATGTCCCGACGAAGAGCTTGTACAGTTGTTGATTCGTCTTCACTTTCCTCCGCACTCTCTTAGTCATCTTTCTTCTTCCGCTTCGAGGATGTCTTGTTCTCGCTTTCAATGTCCATCGCACGGTTATATGCTTCAGTGTACGAGGATGGCGGTACCACTTTCATTTTTCTTCGAAGCGAGGGAATCAATCCTTCAATAAACCATCTCTTCTTTAGGCCATCTGTTGGCTGTGCCTCCAACTTTCCTATCAAATCTTTTAATTTCCGATTGTAGGTCCACACGCTCTCGTGCTTTCCTTGTTTAGTATTGTATATCTCTGTGACAATCTCGCTATCGTCTCGTAGGAGTTTGAACTCCTCCTGGAAAGCTTGCTTCAATGACCTCCATGTAGCTTTTTGTGCTTGATCCAATTCAGAGTACCAATCAATGGCACTATCTCTAAGTGTCGCTGGGAATGCTTTTAGCCACTGGTCCGGATCATCCTGTCCGCTGGCTATCTAGATAGTTTCACATGTCTTACAGTGTCATACTGGATCTTCTGACCCATTCCCCATAAACTTTGGCAACTTCTGCCGCTCCGGAGTAGCCATCTTTCCCCGCTATCCTCCTTGTGTGTTGGAGCCGATTAGACTGGTTTCCCTGCTACATTCCGGTGCATCTCTTGCACTCTCGGCCACGTATGAGTCACTCCCACGTCTTCTGTCGGTGTCCGCGACACCGTGAGTCGCTTGGGGTTCCCTTCGGTACTCTCTCCGCCTTGGGGTATTGGGCTTAGATCTTCCACTCGTCAGCCATTCGTCATCGTCCGATAAGGACAACTCCCGAAAACGTCTGATGCTACTACTTAATTCATCTTCGTTCTCATAAGGATCATACATTCCTACGTACGGGGTGCCGAAGGGTCCTTTGTCCCTTCCTTCCGCCAAACTTTGGTGCGCTCGTCCAATGGATGTGTCTATTCTTGTCAGATTTTCATATGTTCTTTTAATACTCTGATTTATTTCAATTAAATCCTCATCCAATTCCTTACCGGCTTGCTTCAGTCTTCTTCGCCGGTTTTCTTGTTCTTGCAGGCTGAGTGATTGCCGAACCTTTTCCTTCTGAGTCTTGTGCTCGTTGGGTACTTGATTCTTGTCTTTGTTCGGCCGTACGGGCATTTAAAATTTGTTCAGGCGATCATTGTTGACTACCGGATGTACGTCTCCGGTTGGTGTCTTGTTCCTCTTCTCGTTTGGTTCTCTCTTCGTAGCGCTGCAATATTTGCTGCCTTTGACGTTCCCGATTCTTTTCCTCTCAAAGGTCTTGTAGGATGATGAAGTGACGGGCCAGCAATTTGGGCATGCGATTTAGGAGGTGATCCACCTTGTGATTCACTTCCAGCCTATCCTAGATAACTTATTTAGGATTCTCCCGCCTGTGGGATTCCCTTCGCACGTGATCTCGTAAAGATATCTTCCACAGATTGACAAGGTCTTCAGTCAATAGGTCTTCTCTTTCCTCATTAGCATCTACAGGCTCTTCCGCCGGTTGACCCTTTACGTTGCCATGATGAGTGATCCCCTAGTCCGCTCAGGCAACAGTGCCAAATGTTTGCCCTACGGAATGTAATTCAAGTACTACATACTATTGAGCAAACTAATTCATATGCAGAACATGGAACAGAACAATAGAATAGGAATATATCATGTTTGAACATCAGAAGCTTTATTCGGCGGTAGTTAAGTAACCAACCGACACAACGTTTCATAACAACAGTAATCATTAATCGGGACTTGATTACCCGAAAGTACATGACATGTATTATTCCTACTAACTATAGTTTTATTAGCAATTGGCCGACTATGACCAAGGCCGACTACGACTGACTACACAAAAGTAAAGATATACTACTTACACCTTTGAGGAGTAAAATTTGAAGCATCCTCTAGTTTGTTACACTCTTTCAGACAGAGACTAGCCATGTTTGCAGTTGCTGGAACATGCACAAACTGACCAAATTAGGTGAATAAATCAGATCAATAGCCTGTCATAGGTGCAACCCAACACTCCAATCACTGGAGTGATCAAAGGATCGCACCTTGCAACTTTCCACAGATCCAGAATACTTCAATTACTGAACTTAGGCACAGAAATCTTTTGGAAACTTCCTTTCACATGTAGCAACATATTCCATTTGTGGACCTGGAATATCTTAGTTACAATGCTTTGATATCATGTTAAAATTTAGACCATTCTAAGCAGATTCTGCACTTAGAAAATAACCATAACTGCAAATTGAGATTTCAAACAAAACTGCAGTCTTCTGTGTACTTGCAACAAATAAAATGAAATCAGAATAATAGTACTGTTTTAATATTCTTCTATTCCGAATTTTCTTATCTGTTACAAAAGTGGGTGCCCATGGTCATTGAATAGGCTTGCTGACTTGAGTAGACAAAAATAGAACTAACGTCCTAATTAAAGCCGAAGCCTTATCTCCTTTTCCATCACGTAAATCACTCTAAACATACGAAAGCTAATTGCTTGTTCACCCAGGATAAAAATAAAAAATAGAAATAAAACAAACTTCAAACTATTAAATAAGTCAAATAGACACTTCTGCCTAAATTTAGGAAGGTAACACTAAATATATCATTCTATCTGCCTATACCATTTGAAACCCATCGGCAGATGTTCAGTGAAGCTTTGAATGCTAGATTAGACTTATTTGAAACATGTCATTCATGAGAATATAATAATATCATGTATGTAAATGTCATGTACATATGTCATGCATGTAAGTATGTATGTGTAAATAAAACATATCTAGTGCATGTGTGTGTACACTAAATATTAACACATGCACATGCATTTGTATGTACACATGAATTCATGCATGTGCACATACAGAAACACAGACAAGCTCACATATCTATCTATCTATCTATAATTCTGTGTGTGTGTGTGTGTGTATCTTTGTATACATGTGCACAAATCTTTTGAGGATCTAGTCTATATGAAATTTGATCCTACATTTGACAATATATTTTCATTCTACTTTTGCTTATCACAAAAAACAAATAAAAGAGGTGAGTAGGACAATTTAGAGTACCCCTCACAAGTTAACTGCAATATATATCATATGTTGAGATCCAGCTACCCCTTACTGAAAGTACGGTATTTACTAATACTCTATGGCAGTAACATTAGCTGCAATCACATAATTGCATTTAACTTCCATTATGCCAACATTTGGACTAATTAGATTATGAACTTTGAAGTTCCAATTCAAGAGGATAGTGAAAGGTATGGTGATGGAGCAAACGTTGGGATGCATATAAATATTTTGAATAGATTGTGATAATGCTTTTTTAGGAAAATTATGCATGGGAATAACAAAAGTTTGTTTTGTTTCCCTAGATGGCATGATGCAGGCACTTACGATGCCAAAACAAAGACAGGTGGGGCAAATGGTTCAATTCGGAATGAGGAGGAATACACACATGGTGCAAACAGTGGCTTGAAAATTGCGCTTGACATGTGTGGTAGGTTATTCTTCTGGTTTATAATATATTTGTTTGCAACAGCCTTGGAGATTTCTTTGCTCAATTTTACCTTGTACCAATAAAGCAGGTTCTGATATTACAGAAGGCAACTCTTTTATCTGGTATTCCTGGTATTTGTGTTTGAGGTGAATCACATTTATATATGTAAGTTTTACGATTCAGAGTTATTTGTTGTGTCTTGTTTAGTTTTACATCACTGTTTCTGATTCGCATTGTGGTCTTTATTAACATTCTCGGTTCTGAGAACGTCATCACTGCTTGTAAATCGCATCTTCTGGAAACTGAGGCAGCTTCTCAGTCAGGGATTTGTCTGCTATAGTTGATTTTCTAAGCTGGTGGTTACCCCCATTCTGCTACAAGATTTTAGTATTTCTAGACAGAAAAAAGGGTCTGTTTCGTCTTACATCAGTTTGGTTTTCCCATTTTATCTACATCCTTAATTGTTGTCATGAAAAATGAAACATGCCGTTGTTCCTTCAATAGAGTCCTGTGTTATGTAGTGGTTATAATTGCACATTTGACAAAATCTTAACCCTGCAATTTTTTTGAATCTCTCATTGCAGGTTTTTTTCAGAGCCAGCTTTTTTCTTCATTCCAATTTGGGTTATTTTTTGTTTGTTCTAAAGTAGTTCCAGATTGTGCACAGGTATACCATTGGAGGTTGATTGGTTACATTTCTGGAGGCTTCTTGGTGCCTTGTTTATTTGGATTACCATGGCTTACCTGTTTAGGATTTCTTAGAATACTGTAATAGAAGCTTGAGTACTTGCTTTTGTTGAAAGTCTAAACCTGGCAGTGTGCTCTTTTTCCATGATTTGAATTTTGTAGTCGGCCATTGTTTGTTGTTTATGTTTATGTTGGTGACATGTCACTTAATCTTTCCATTTGACGTACACTATGCTGACTATTTTATTTGATGCATGTTAATAGACCTTAGACGGCTTCATGTCTCAAATTCATGTGACTGATTGCATTTCTTGCTATACAAAAGAGCAACCAAGCTGGCTTTCTTCTGCAAGCATTTGTTTGCACATATAGACCAAAAGCTGGATATTTCAGAATACTTCCATTATTGAATCAAAGATATTTTCTTAGAAAATCTGGAATAATTTGTCTAGCTGTTTCAGAAGAAAACCAGTACTTATTTAGTTGTCCCCATCCTTGTTCTTGTTTGTATTAGATAGCCTTGGTTATCTATCCACTTTATCAGCTTGTATATCTTCATTTTCCCAGCATATATTATTATTTAATTTGTAGATTATGCTGCGATTTTGACTGTTTGTATGCAGAATTTAAAAAAATATATGTTGCATTGTACTTTTTCAAGTACTGTTTAGATGATTATTCTTTGTAAAATTTTTACAGCTATTTCAGACATAAGATGTGTGTTTTTGAGAATTTTTCTGTTTTTATGCTTTGATTTGTGTCAGAATCAATCAAAAGAAAGCACTCAAACATTACATATGCTGATCTATACCAGGTGAGCAACCTTTGCACATAACATATGGAATTGATTGGTTTATGGAGCATGTTGTGTTGTCAAAGCAGATAAGCTTTGCTATTATTTCTGAAAATCAAAATAACTTTGTATGCCATAGTATTTCAATTTTATCAATTAAGCTTTTTTTGAATGATTTATTTGGTGATTCTTATAAAATCAAAATGACCCCATTTGTTTCCATTCCATATAAATTATCTATGTTACTGGTTCTTGTTCAGATCCTGGTTCAGGTTCGCTGAATTGGTTCATGGATCCAGCAAAATGTTTACGGGGGTTTGGTTTGTTTTGGGTTCATTTGTACAAAGAACATGTAAAAATCATTAATATATATATTAGCAGGAGAAACAACTTAAATATTTCTTAGTATTTTTTATTTTTATATGTAGAAATATTTATAAATCTTATAAAATGTTAATAAAATTAATATATTTTATAATAATATTTAATTATAAAATATATAAATATTAATAATATAACTATAAGATAATAATATTATAGATATGCAATATGCAATATTATATTATTATATTTATAAAAAAATATACATTAATATGAATATCACATTATAATATATAACTATAATATTATATAGAAATATTAATAATATATATGAGCCTATCTATCTA
The DNA here is from genome assembly GCA_007258455.2 of Sequoia sempervirens. Classification (NCBI taxonomy): domain Eukaryota; kingdom Viridiplantae; phylum Streptophyta; class Pinopsida; order Cupressales; family Cupressaceae; genus Sequoia; species Sequoia sempervirens. The sequence goes on from VDFB02252448.1 coordinate 29,209, forward strand.
TATGTGGGAGAACTGAGAAGAGGGCTTTTCTATTCTCTATTGTGGAACTCATTAGATAGGTTGGCTGGGCATAGAGATATACTCCCCTCTGATTATTGATGTGCCCTATCTATGGAATGCCCTGGTCGAGTGTTGTTGAGTGAGCGTATAAATGATGATGACCATTAAATGAGTGGGATTGGAGAACTTGGTTAGCACAACACAAGCTGTCTGCTAGAGTGCAGACTCGAGGTGTTGAATGTCTTTGTTAGTGGTGAATCACAGATCTCCAATGCCAAAAACCTAGTTCTTTAAATGTGATCACGATAATATAATATTTTAAAAGACACTAATGGATCCCTGCCATGCCAAATCAGATTTTGAATCCGGTACGAATTGGACCCGAATCTGGCAGCTTGGCCCATGGATCTGGTAACATAGAGATTTATAATAGTACTTTTGAATGTGTTGGTGTTTAAATTCGCACCTCTGGTATGCGTATTTGAAACGGACAGCTATGCACAAATAAACTGCTCTTCAAATTAGGAGGGTAAGCTCCCTCTTGCTGATAGTGTTTGAAAGAAAGTAAACTAAAACTAAGTTGCCTATCTTTTTGATCAGCTTAGAGCACAAGGTTTATTAAACACAAACGCACAAATAAACTGCTCTTCAACTACGACTAACTTAAACTAAAGATGTTCCTAACCTCTCAAGTAATATGTAGAGCGAGAGAAGCTATAAATTAACAAGGTAGATTTTCTGACAAAATACTTCAATAATCTCTCTCTCAACAAACACCTACACACTTCACTATAAGTTGAAATCAAGATCATAAAAGTAGAACATAAATAACAGAAATCTGAGATTTTGGATCAAGGCAAAGGAGGCTCATGATTTTATTACTCAAATCTCTGGAACAAAACTCTCTTCTAACATGCCTGGAACAAGAAATTGCAGCTAAAGAGGCTTGCAATCTTATTCTTACACACTAGAAACAGCAATCACATTAACTCCTTGTTGGCTAAAGAAACTCAACAATTTGCTATCACAACACAATTGAACAATACTTGAGTAACAAATAGAAGGCACAAGAGGCTCAGCGTTTTGTTCTCACTAGCACGGTTAAAGAAACTAATGAACAAAGGCTCTTTATTTATAGACAAGCAGAGAAGTAGGGAAACCTAAAATCTCCTTGCTTTCACAATCTAGGGCTTGCTCAGCAAGCAAGCTTTATTACTAAATCTAGAAAGAAGATAACATCTAAAACCCTAGAAAGCAGAAAAAACAGGAAACGCCAACTATTACATTCTATCTTCTTTCTCTTCTTAAAGAATGGATAAGAATTATTTCAAGAATAGAAAGAAAGCGGGAAAGAAAGCTTCTAGAAGAAAGCTGCTTTAAAGCTCGATCACATCCGCTAGAAAATTAGAAACTATGTCCTGGTTCGGTGCATCTATGCCCTCAATAGCAAAGCATCGCTTTTCTAGAATATCTTCAGCATCTGCAATAGATCTCAGGAAATCTTCGACCTCGTTGGCCGCTTTGTTGAACTTTGCTGACATCTTTTAAATATGACCTATCCTTCCGCCAACTGGGTTGCAACTGTGAACAACACTTTGAAATTAATCCTGCACTTCTTCAAGCCTGACGTAGGAACCATCTTCAAGACTGTATTGAGAAGGAATCTCTATGATGAACTCACCAATGAAAAGGAGAACTTCAATCACTCTTTGTCTATAAGCGATAAATTCTTCGGATATCCTCTCATAGGTTTTAACTTTGAAAACATGACACTCTCTCCAGGCAAGGATTTGTTTCTTGTGTTCTTTTGAAACTGGTGAACCATAGGCTGTGTCTAAATCAACAATGATGATTTCATGCCTCGGTCTTACTTCAGCCAGTGTTTGTTCAAACCCTTGGATGCCTTGATGTAGCTTATGAGCATCTTCCCTTAACTGGAACATCCGTGCCAAGATCTCCCTTCCTTTGACAATGAAACTCTCGATCCATTCTTGAGTTTCTTTCCCACAAATGACCAGCTGACTTAACTGCTGATGATCAGCTGGTGTCTCTAATATCTGGGGCAGCAACTGGGTTGCCTGAGAAGAACCACGGACAAGGTTGGAAATATATAGCCTGAGCTGCTGATTTTCAACCTTGAGGGCTGCCTTGTCTTCTCCATCTTTAAGCACTCTTTCCTGAAGGTTTTTGGATACAACTCTGAAAAGACTCACATCCGCATGCTTGGTATTTCTACCAAGATTAGCCTTGACCTGGTATTTCTACCAAGATTAGCCTTGACCATGACAAAGTCATCCATATTCACTTCATCCCTGTTCTTGTCTTCTGGGGGCAATGCAGTCTCCATGATTATCTCGTTATCAGGATTCCTATCAAAGTGAACTTGCTTCTTTGCCTTCTTCTTAGGAGGTTCCTGATAGGTGTTATCGAGATCATCAACACTAACCTGATACAAAGGCCTTCTTCTCACCCTTCCTAAGGAGTTCTCAAGCCAAGACACGGTAGTATCTTTACTAACTTCCCTAGGAGGTGCAATTTCAATCTCTTCATCTTCAATATCAAGGTTGATGTGGATCGGTGAAGAACCTGTCAAAGGTACAGAAACATGTGTTGAAGGTGGCTCCTCTGCTTCATTTTGAGGTACAGGCTCGTCAGGAGGAGCTTCCGTTTCAGCTGTAGGTTGCTCCTGTATGACTATGCCTGAGAAGTCTAACCTTCTTTTTACATTTTTATTCGATCTACTACCTTTGACGCCTTCTTGAGACTGACTCTTACCCTTTGATTGGGCTCTGGAAGAAGAGGGAATTGTCCTTGGCGGCTTTGCTATTGGAATGGAGTTTTTCCTCTTAAGGATCAGGAAAACCTTGCTGTGCTCAAGGACTTGTCTTGTCCTGTCTTCTACTGAAAGGGATTCTTTATTAGCCCAGTTAACCTGTGGAAGGGGTTGATCTTCGATTCGCTTCTGAGTATACATCGGGAGAAGCACATCCTCATCATCATCTAATAACCCTTCTATGTCTTCATTCAAGCAGTCCTTCATTTGGTGGAGAGAGAGCCTGCTGTAACTACGCCTCCGCATCTCGAACTCATCTGAACAATTAGCCCAAAAATCTTCAAGGGCGGATATATGATCATAGTTCTTCTCAAGTCAGCCAGCATAGACACCATGAGGATCAAATGATCGTCTCTCACTGTAAGACTTGAGGCCAAGTTTATCTAGCTCATCTCCCATTGTCTTTGCATTTGTAGCAGTCCTGCATGTGTAGATTCCCAACCCTAATGGAAACTGAAGGGAGGGTTTCGTTCTATTCCTCAAAACTGTGTGGACATCGTGTGCTTGCCTCAAGAATTCCATGAAGATGACCTCGTCTGACGGGTACCTTGTCAACATTAGTGGGGCACCCGAGTAACCATAGACCCTGAGATAGGTGAAGGTAGGAAACTGTATAAACCAATCTGCCCACTCCGCCATCGCTGCCCTGGCAACTGAAGATATACGGACATGTAACTCGTTGTCCAGGTCCCACACTGTGTACATCAGAAAGGCCTCATTCACCCTTTTGTAGTGATGCAACGACTTTGTGAACTCCAACTGGGGATAGTAGTTATATATGTGCTGTACACTCAATGATCCCTTGGTGTTCAACCCTCTGAATTAACCTTGATAGGCCACCAAGTAGACTAGGGAAGACACCATGTGGAATACATGAAATTGAAAGTATTCTATTATTTGCTGATGTAGGCAACCATTAATCAAGGTAGGCCAATCATAGAACTCGGTTTTCTTCATGATGTGGGGTATGGCGTAAAACATCCAAGGCCGAAACTTGGTGGCGTCTTCTGAGCCAGTGACCCTATTGAGCAAGGTAATGATGATAGCAATTTCATCCTTAAACTCTCCTTGCCCGACATTCTTTGGCAAAGTCTTATGTTTTTCTTTTATCCACCTCTGTGCAATCTTTTTGCTGTATTTATCTTTGTGCATATTCCATATCCTTTCACATTCACCCTTTGAGAGAGTAACGCTTTCAGGCCATGGGGGAATGGAAAAACACTTCTCGATCATATCAGGCTTTAGACTGCAAATCAATCTGCTGTCTGCTGACTGGATCTCCCTTGTAGTTGGGTTGTAATGCTTGATGCAAGCGATTACAAACTCGAGACTCTAAACTGATATAGGGATGGATGCTACTGCGAGGAGTCCAGAATGTCCCAGGTTCCTGATTGAGGTGTTGCCTGCACTCTCCAAGGCGTGTAGATTGAACACTGGCTTGATATGATGCAAGTCTGTCTCAGCTTTTTTGATGTAATCGTGATAGAGAGCTGATTCAGTCTTGAAAACATTGGGAGTGTACTCCATTTCGGAAAACTTGAAGAACGATTGTAAACTCGCTTAGGTGCAGGCAAATCTTGAGCAATTTCTATTTTTAGAATGCTGATTTTCTTGTTCGAACGAACAAATTTTTTGAAATTTTTTCTGAAATATGGGTTTTGCTTAGAATTTCGATGCAAGACAACCCAGATCGTCCGTTTATGAAAATTTTGAATTTTGCCTAAAAAAACAGCAAACCCTAATTTCTTCAATTTTTTTCCAAAAAAGGCTGGCACCTGGGTTTTGTTCAGAATATGATTAGAAACGGACCCAGTTGATTAGATTTGCAAAACCCTGATGGCTGATCGAAAAAGCAGCCAACCCTAGAATTTGAAATTTTCTTGAAAAAACTGCGATATGGGTTTGCTTCAGAAGACTGATTTGAGAGGACCCAGATGGTTGAAAACTGAATGCACCGAGGATTTCACTGACATGCAAAATAAAAGTAGCTGCTGCAACTTGATGAAGTTCTTGAAAATTTCTTCAGAAGAACGAAGTGAAAAGACCCAGATGACTGAAAATTTGAAAACCTTGGCTGCCTTCTTGAAAAACTTGATCTTTTGGATGAAAAAGCTTGAAAAAGCAAGGGTTTATGTTGCTGGTCTGAAAAATATGATGAAAAACCAGCAAGCCTAGCACTTGAATCTTGAAAAATTTCTTCAAACTTGCTGCTCCAACTTTCTCCTTTGAATGTCACCTGCAAAAATAATAAAAATAACATGAAAGAGAGGTGTTAAATAGACTTAGGGTTTTGTTTTTACTTTGCTTTCTTCCTCAAAACCCTAAATCAGCTTCATTGAACTTGGACGCCATCCTTCACTTGCAATTTTGAAACTTTTTTGAAAATCTTGAAATTTTTTCTAAGGTATGAGAAGTTGGGCGCCCTGCTTTACTAGGGGCGCCCACTTCAAGCAGTGTTAGCCATTTTCCTGATATTTTCAACTTTTCTTCATTTTGACCCCCTACTTCGCCTCTGATTTCCGGTTTGCAGGCTGATCCGATAGGCGAGCTGGAAGATCCATCGCGGAGCCTGACTGATTCTGAGAAGGTTGTTCTAGAGGCGCCTTTGGCGAAAAACTTCGTTTGGACCTTTGAATTCATGGGAGCCTTTTCCTTCCAGGGGCACCCACTTTACCCAAAATTTTAATAATCTTCAACTTTCTTCATTGACTCCTCTTTTACAGATGATCTCGTTGAATCTGGAGCTTCAGGCGTCAGATTGTTTGCCTATTGTGCTCATCGCGAAGCTGACGAGATATGAGGAGGGGTCTTCTGAGACGAACTCTGTCAAAAAGTGAATTTTAATCCCTCAAAAGCTTGGGCGCCCATCTTGGCTGGGGGCGCCCATGTTCACCAGACTTAGTTTATTTTTTACCTTTTTCCTATGCTCCACGGGGTTTCGGGGACGGGGAGTACCCGGTACGGTGGGACGAGTTTCCGGTACGAGGGTACTTTTGGGTCATTTTTTAGGGGACGGCAGGGGACGGCTGATAAAAAAATAGGGAATTTTTTAAAAATATATAGAAATTTCAAATGTTCATAGCATAACATTGATAAAGCATTCATTCTAGACATTTGTATAAGCTTAATACATATCATTAGACTTGAATTGAGATTTCACATGAGAATCGACAAACAAATTAACAAAATTCAAATGCTTTTCATTGTCAATGTGCACACATATCATATAAAAGTCTGATAATTATAACCAAAATGCCCAAAGGCTCCAAGTCTCAACTATGAAATGACATGCTAAACATAAAACTAAGAAAATATATCGCTGTCCAAGGTCCCTAATCAGCATAAGGTAGGTCTAAATCAGCATCACCCTCACCATTAGAGCTCGAGTCAAAGTTAGTGTTAGTGTCCATGTCAATAGAAGGATCTGCCTCAACCAATGGAACCCCAACCAATCCCTCACGTGCATTCTCCTCAATCTGCATAGCATCTTTGGGATTAACATCCCAACGTAAGGCTAGAGTCTAACGATCCTGACTAGTTTGGCGATCCTTCACGCAGCTGCTCTTCTTTTGCTCTCCTTCACTTCATAAGCCAAATGTAAAAATGAGTTGCTTTTTCTCATTTTAGGGCATATATAAGGCATAAATTAGGTTAAGTGGCATGGCGCGTCCCTTGTGGGCCCGCCCATGCCTTTTTTTCATTTTAAAAAACTTTAATTTTTTATAAAAATGTTTTTTTTGCTGCTGGGCCATAGGGTACTTCTAGAAGTACCCGGTACGGATGGGGGACGGCTGGGAAGTTTCGGGTACTTCTAGAAGTACCCTATGTCCCCTGCATTCTGCCAAAAGTCCCCTGGAAGTACCCGGTACTTGGTTGGAAAAAGGGGACGGCCAGGGGACGTTTCCTAGCCGTCCCCGCGTCCCCGTTTCGTACCCGGTACGGGAAACGGCAGAAAAACATAGGGGACGCGTCCCCGTGGAGCATAGCCTTTTTCACCTTGCTTCTAACTTTTGAAAGTCAACTCTTGCCAGACCTTTTGTTCGGCTTCTTGTATCTGGCGATTGCGACCTTCGATAGACATGCTGGATATCTCGTTGGAGAGCTGGATCGACTGCGAAGAAATCATATTAGAACTTCGTTTTTGGATTCATCTGTTTTGCCCCTTGAAAACTTGGGTGCCCTTCTTCACCTGGGGCGCTCAAACCTTCTAGACTTAGTCAAATTTCATTTGATTTTCTTTAGAGTTTGAAACCTTCTTTCTGTATCTTTGACTTCAATCTGAATTTGCCAGAAGACGACCAGTCGGATGATTTGACGGAGACAGGCGTGACGAAGCTAACTGAATACTGAAGAGATTAAGCATATTTTCAAACCCTAACAGCTGGATCAGGTGCCTCAAAAAGTTGGGCGCCCTTCTTCACCAGGGGCGCCCACTTTACCCAGACTTAGTCAAATTTTAATAATCTTTATTCTTTTTCATTCTGACATTAGTTTGGATACCTCCTATTCAGTGTTGAATTCTGGATGGCTGGACGATCCGTTGACTGCATCGTTGGACTCGCTGTGGAGCTGGCAAAGAACTGAGCAACTTTGATTGGAGATGTAAACCCTAATTTCAACATTTGGTGCCCTAAAAAGATGGGCGCCTTTCTTTACCTGGGGCGCCCAAACTTGCCAGTGTTAGAAAATTTTCATCATTTTTCAACTTCTTCGTTCTTCGAGCTTGTCCACCAACTTGCCTTCTGTTGAATGCTTTGAACGTTGAATCTGACACCCGGTAGCTGAATGACCTCCATTAATGACCTCAGAGCTCCTGGTATGCTTCTGAAAAAGTAGAATAGACCCACTAGGGCAAAACTGATTATTTTGAGATTTCGACTGCACCAACCTGATATAGACGTGTTTTAAACCAATCAAAATCAGTTTGGACCCTAACGAACCAACTTTCTATTTTTAGAAACTTTTGCCAGTATCCATTTCCAAAGAAACCCAGAAAACGTTACTATTTTTAGAAAATTTCTAAAAATAGTAGTTCTAAAATTTAGGGATGAAAAACTAAGATCTAGATTTTGTAGGTTAAGCTGCTCTGAGCAGACCCAGATCGTCAAAATTTGAAAATTTTGTGTTCTAACCCCTCATGCAAGACATGCACACCCAAATTTTGACCTTTTTGACTGATTTAACAATACTTTTACTCATTTCTTCAAAATGTCTAAGTGTAACAAAAATTTTAATTTTGGTGTACAACAGAATGGTCAATGAATGTTAAAACAGGAGTTGAATTAGCTTAAAAACAACAATTTCTGAATTTTAACTTTTCTTTTAGCTTTAGTATTTTGTATGTAGTTATTCTTGCAGGGACAATGATGTGTAATTCTAGAAATGACCTTATTTTTAAATAGTACGGTCAATCCATATATAATGCTACCTGTTAATAAAATTTGACATGGAAATATAGTTCATTGCATTGTGATATGCAGATAAGGGAGACTGTGATGTGCAATGGAATTCCCTATTATTTAATTTTTATTAAATGAACATTTTCACAGAAATAAATTTGCTTCCAAAATAATTCATCTTGTTATAGCACTGAGCTTAAGACTATGTTTAGAAATTACATGCACCTATACATCTCAGATCCTGGGTAGGTATCTATCTAGAAACAACTCCCGAGAGCATTTGGTTACAAAGAATAATTAGAAAACAAAGAAGTCATAAGCTGAGAGCTTTGATGTCTATCTTACAATGTCTGCTCCTGCTGCCTTTCTGCTGCAATCAGTCTTCCGAATACATTCTCATTTCTGAGAAGCTTTATCATCATTCTTGCTGTGAATTTGATGACACCTGTTGTTTTTTTCTATTTTAGTTATAACTTATAGGTAGATGATTCAGGTCCTATGTAAGCAGGTTAGTGGAATTAGGAAGACAAGGGTAGATAGAATAAAATAGAAAATAATTATATTTTCTAGAAAAGAACAATGTACCCTGAATTATATTTTGTTTTAATAAAGTTCTTAATGATCAAAGGGGTCAACACAGCTCCCATTATTTTTAGAATTTATTAAAACAAAAGAATTATATTTAAAGTCAGGGTACATTGTTGAGCTATTTCCTATTGAGGATTGTAATGTTCTTGTTGTGGCAGTGCAGATTCCCGTTGGGTATGTACCCAAGGTTGGGACCCACCCCTGATTGGGTAGCCATGAGCCCATATGGGGGTTGCTTCAAGGCTATTTGGGGACAAAACCCTCACTCTTAACATAGGTGAGTGCCATTCACTAATAGCTCAGGATTTTGGTGTAGTGGTTGCTTAGCTTGGTATTAGAGCTAAGGTCTTGAGGTTGAGCCTTGCGGAGTGTTGTGGGCTATAATGCCCTTGCTGCAGTAGTGTATATTCCTGTTGGGCATGTACCCAAAGTTGGGACCAACCAAGATTGAGCATCAATTTGTCCAGCCATGAGGGGGCTGCCTCCAAGTTGTTTGGTGGGACAAAACCTCACCCTTAACACCAATGGGTGCCTTTCACTAATAGTCCGAGTGTTTGGTGTAGTGGTTGCTTAGCTTGGTAGTAACCCCTGTAGGGCATTTGCGCAAAATCACATAATTTCTTTTGATCACACAAATTCTAACTCCTTCTGATCACCTTGTTCTTGATGTGGGCAAGTTGAAAGCATATGAAGATTAGAATGAGGATAGAGAAATCACATGAAAGATATTGGTGGCTAGTTGTCCAATTTACAATGACAAACTAATTCACTCAATTTGGATACATGCCATGCAAGGCGGAGAATGTATTGAAAATAAATTTGGATCAAGTGGATGTATCGACCATGATTGATGGCAATGATAGAAAGGAGTTGGTGGTAAACTGTCCAAGGTCTCTAGTAAAATAAATAACATATATTGGTGGTAAATTGTCTAGTATTACAACATGACATGAAAACAATTATTGTTCTTCAACAATTACAATCAGGCATTTTGTCAAACAATTATCCATCTTTCAGTAAATGAACATTTCATCAAATAGATGAAGGAAAATGCAAGAAATAAGTTACCCGATTATATGAACTTCAGAAAAATTTGCTGCATCATATATATTGTTAGTCTGCAGGTCAGGATATTGCTGTAAACATAAGCGGTGTTCTGAAAGTTCACCAAAATGAAGTGAAAACTGTAGTTTCTAGCTCCATCATACCAGAGTTTGTTGTATACAAACAACTATTGTGTAATATTCAATTTTGAAACCAAAACACAAGCCAAACTTCCATCACTCAGCTTTCCAAAAATCATGCCTAGTTCTGAAAAGTGTAACCATGATATAGAGAGAAGTACTAACAAGTAACAACTAATCATACAAAATTGTCAATACTAGGCTATGTTAGAATTGTGAAAAACATGAGCCACAGGATCAAACAAGGAACAAAGACACCTTCCATGCAAGAGATCTGCAAACAAAGAATTGCAATATTCCTCAACAAGAAAAAGCTATAGAATGAACCTCAAGAATCTTCAAGGAAAACAAGAGTCCTCAAAGGTTTCGAAGGTATGATAATACAATGAAGGTTGAGTGCTATATAGGAGCAACCCTAAATGAGAAAGGGATTAGATCATGACAAGTGTCAACATCTCATGCAATGAGATAGAATGGTGTAATAATAGCTCTGGAGTTAACATAGTAAATTACTCCTAAGTTTAGCTTAAGTGCATGGGAATAAATTAGACCAATAATTAATTAAAGATCAATTAATTATTAGCTAATGCATGATTACTCTAATCCCCTTTAAGATGAACTTAGGGAGTAGCTAAAAATCCTAAAAAGAGAATGCATGATGGGTCTCAACAAAACAAGGCTTGGTGAGGTACCCATGTACAAACAAAAGATCTCTCAAAATTAGAGAAAAAGGAGAAAGCCTCATGGGAAAAACTCCTCTCCAAAAGAGAGAAAGGCGAATGAAGGATTGAAAAACCTCCAAACCAAGGTGAAGGATTAAGAAGCCTCCAACCAAAAACAATGTCCCAAAAAAGAGAGGAGCATGTAAAACATCATTGAAGCATGAAGAAGCTATAGACTGCTGTCAAATGATGACTGATATAGTGGTGAAATGAAGAACCTCCAAAAACAGAAATGCAAGAGTGTCCATATGGTAAATGCTCCATCTCACCGAAATGCATGGGTAACCAATCCTTGATGTACACCCTGCATCCAACTAGTACATAGGAACAAGAACTAGATCATAGATCACTCCAAACTGCGAAACCAAGATAGGTACACTGAAACTGTGTGAAACCAAAAAGTGCATGTAGGAGAAACATCTGACAAATAAAAGGGTGTGCAAACTAAGACACATGCATGAGGCAAGAATCACCAGGATTCACTATTGTCGTGGAAGGGACACTCACTTGACAAAGGTCTGATGGCAAACCAAAGGCAAACATCAACTCCCCCCATGGCACTTTATATTATAGTGCTAGTACAAAAGGCACAACAGGGATGTGCAAAATCCCCAAAAAGTATACACAAGAATGACACTTTATCTCAATGCGTCTACAAAAGAGAATGTGCATGAAAAGATGTCTACAATAACCAAATAGGCCAGAATACTGGAAAAACATGTAGAACAACAAAAAATGAGTCATCCCACTCAAATGAAAAGTTTCCAAGAGCTAAGACACCCAAGTAATTCACCAATATTTGAAAACACAAAAAACTGAATAAAATGTACTTGGGGAGAAATTTGGAAAAATTGTATAGATGGATGTGAAGAGCTCTGAAAGATCGTCCCAATGTTGTTGGAATCACGAAAAATGGAGAAATAGGTCAAAAGTTATGAGATTAGGACTGAAAACAACATCTCTGACTTTAATAGACTGTAGAATGCACCAACAACAAAAAATAGTGATGACATCCACACCACTAGAAAGTTGGTGGAACTAGCTTTTTTACGATATCTGGTTTGCTCAATTTCGATGCTTGAGCAAAAGAGTCATGCCAATTTTCCCAAGTCTACCTATTTTGCAAAAAAGCAAATTTTTTTAGCCCCCAGGGGTTCGGCTTTGGTCGTCCATGCGACCTTGGGCAGCGTATAGGGGTTTTTAATTTTAAAAAAATGTGGTGGTTGCCGTTGGTGGCTAGCAGCAAGTTGCTGCCTTTGGCACTCAGCGCTAGTGCTAGTGGTCACCACAATAGCGGGCGGGTGCTAGTGTGGGCTGCCCTTTGCTTTTTTTTTTTGATTTTCGTGCCAACAGAGCCATACAAGGGCCGTATGACACTTGGGGCAAAAAAAAATTGCCTCAGAAGCTCCCAAAACCAAAATAGGGAGAATTTATATCAAAATTTGTTGAAACGTCCTCCTGAACGCAACTGTGAGGTCCTTTTTGGCACAAAATGCTTCGAAATTGCAGCTAGCCTCTAGATCTGGAAAAAAACAACTGCTTCAAACCCTTGCAAATTTGACCTCAGGAGTCTAAATTAGGCCAAACAAAAGACAAAATTGACTTTCTTGATGGCTTTGAATCCAATGGAAGACTCTGTTTTGGTTCCAGATGCACCAAAATTTCACCCACCTCCAAAATTTGCAAAAAACGCAAAGGGGATTCCAGATTTGAAGCTTGTAACCCTTTTTGAAGAAAAACCTCATAAATCGAGCAAACCCACTCTCTGATACCATGTTAGAATTGTGAAAAACACGAGCCACAGGAAAACAAGAGTCTTCAAAGATTTCCAAGGTATGATAACACGATGAGGGTTGAGTGCTATATAGGAGCAACCCTAAATGAGAAAGGGATTAGATCATGACAAGTGTCAACATCTCATGCAATGAGACAAAATAGCTCTCTAGTTAACATAGTAAATCACTCCTAAGTTTAGCTTAACTGCATGAAAATAAATTAGACTAATAATTAATTAATTAATTATTAAAGATTAATTAATTATTAGCTAATGCATGATTACTCTAACAGGCTACACCCAAGGTTACGCGTAGTTGGGCAGTCGGCACCCAAAAATTATTAACATAGATTCCCATAAAAAATATGGCTTGGGTTAGGTAAATCATGGAAACTTACGCAAGGCCTGGGACTGGTAATGGACTATTTCAAATTTCTGATAATAAATTGTTGATGAATTATTGAAATTGCATCTGCTGTTATAAAACCTCCACAAACAAAAGATGCAGCCTAGTGTAATAAATATACTTATAGAAAATAATAAATCCTATGTTGCTACAACACCATCACACAACAACCAATACAAGGAATGCTATATGAGAGAAATATGCCTGTGGACTAATCAATGAGACTGCAATGCCCTAACCACCCACAACTTCCTTCCCATATGAAACAGCTGGTAATAGAAAACAACCCTGCTCAATGAACAAGGTTCCCACAGATTTCATACAATGCTGTGATCAATTGATGGAGAAATGCAGCAGGCATTGGAAGGCATAATGTAACTGAGTGACACCCATATAATTTCTGTCAAGGATTTTAACTCTGCACAACACTATCATGTTTGGTACGGCCCCTCTATCAAGGTTGGGTATAACAAGTTAGCATCCATCAAGAAAAAATTAACAGTATAAATAATAGTAATCTCAACCCTTTAGAGTGCAGCTAGTAGATTGCATAGTAATCAGAAAATATTCAAACTTTTTAACCTGTATTATCTGGAGCAAAGTATGGCTTGCATGTAGAATCACCTTTCTAGAAAACAATGATAAATATAACATTAATATATTTCTCACCACACTTCAAACTTAATGGAAACTAGAATAAATTACTGAAACTGTAACTCCCAAACAAACAATTGTACTATGAGTCTAGTAACTTTTAAAATAATTACTTTAAAACACCCTTCTAAATAATTAAATATAAGTTGTCTTTTAATTTTTACTTTTCAACAACTGAAATATTTAATTATTTATTTTACTTGCCCTTTTTAAATAATTAATATAAGTTGTGTTTTAATATAAATATATTATTCGACAACTTAAATTAATTATTTATTAATTTCATAATTTCGGAAAAGGAGAGATGACAAATACGAATTCCCTTGGGGAACTCTTGGGGACAAACAGCTCTTGCCTAAGTTTAATATCTTCTTTTGGCTAGCAACTCAAGATACGATTCTTACTACAATGTAATGTCCCCTACTGAGCATATGCCTGAATTTGCCTTAAGTGACCATTACACAACATACAATTGTTCAAATCATATTCCATAGTAGGTTATATAATAGATATTGAACTTAAGAATAAATGAACTATTAACATTTATGAAATAATGAACAACACTTAAACTTGAATCTAATCTATAGACTCTTTTCAATAACCAATCATGGTAGAGATTGGAGAGAAACGCATGATAGGGCGCTAGAAAAGCTATTCATCACAAGTAAGCCCAATGGAGGGCCCATACCCCCCTAGGCCCCAAGTGGACAAAACATCCCACCAATACAATCCCATCCAACTTAGGGTTGGCATACTTACAATGTGAGAACCTATACATTATTCATCCCAATTAAGCCCAAGGGCAGGCTCATACCCCCCTTGGCCCCAAGTGAAGGGAACATCCCACCAAGACAATCCCATCCAACTTAGGGTTGGTGTACTCAATGGGAGAACCTATACTGCCCTTCCCTAACATGTTTCCTTGCCAACCTTACGCATGATTGCTTAAAGAAAAGGATGATGTTAATAATAATATAAATAGATTCATTATTTACTTATCTACCAATTTAAGCATAACATATCTTTACTCATTGCATATTAATCATTATAAAATTATCTATATATATGCATATATATTTGTATGCCTATCAAGTTTAGATATTAAATGCATATACAATGATACATTCAATTGCATACCAATTACTTATTACAGCAATGGCTGCTGCTTTTCTGAGTACAGATTTATTTCTGAATGATTCTATTTTTATCTCTGCCTTAGTAGATGAGAATTATATATTCTTTTTGACTTTCCACACATTTCTTATGCCATTATATATCTTCACATTCTTATGAAGAGATACATCCTCCAATAAAGCTTATGTCTTTTCAAACAATCATGACTCTTCTTAATTAATTTCTGGTCCCTTTAGAACTGAATCGCTGCCCTTGAGTACCATTTGTCTTTTCTTTATGGATCACAGCCTGTTAACAAAGTTAATTGCTATATCTTCACATTCTTATGAAGAGATACATCCTCCTATAAGGGTTATGTCTTTTCAAACAAATATGACTCTTCTTAATTAATTTCTGCCCCCTTTAAAATCAAATCGCTGCCCTTGAATACCTTTTGTCTTTTCTTTATGTATCGCAGCTTGTTAACAAAGTTAATTGCTCCATCATGATCGCTGCCCATAGAGTGAATGAGAATCACTACTTTTTACATTTAAAACCTGTCTTTATTTAAGACTTTGTCCTTTTGTATCTTTTGTCTTATCCACACTTCCCTATTGCTGCCCTTAATCCCATCTTCAAAAAATATATTATTTTATATTAATATATTATATGTTTCTGAATTTATTGTTAATATATTTATTTTATATTACTTTTATATGTTTTTAATATTTATAGTATTATATTATAATGATTATAATTTTAATAATATTTAAGTTGTTAATATTTATATTTATATTTTTAATATTTTTATTGTTATTTTTTAAAATTTATTTATTTGCATTTCAATGCTTGTTTTTCTTTATACTTCATTGTTGCAACTTCGGTGGCATGACATACAAACAACTTGATGAAGCATGGATTACTATTCCTAACAAGTGTGCACTTTGTTAATCCAAGTTGGATTTGACTAGGCACTTATTTCTATTTGTCTTGGGTTGTTGGATTTAATTGTTCAAGGGGACATTTCCTTTTTGTCTTCTCCTTTAAGGTTTCTTTAGAGGCTTTGGAAGGAAATAAATAGTTGTATTTTCCAAGACAAAAAGTGTAATGTTGTTAGAGTGGGGATCAAAATTGTTGATGCTATCAAAGATAATTTCCTTTCCTCACTTAATAATGACCCCTTTGTGGTCCCCAAAATGGAGAAGTTCCTTGCTCATAAATGGAAAGTAAGCTTTACTTGGAAAGGCTCAAGTGGTCTATACCTCACTCCATTTGGTTCAAGATAAAATTTGATGGTGTGTACAAAGTAGTGGGTAGAGGAGTGATTTGAGACAACAATGTGGTTTTGGTGGTTGCTTATGCGGGCCTGCTTGGTACCCAAATAAACCACTATTTGGAAGCTAGGGCTGCTCTTTGGGGTATTCAAGTGCTGCTGGAGCTAAACTTTAGTCACCTTATTATCCAAAGTGATTTGCTCGAAATAATCAAGTGCTTAAAAGATGTCTCCTTTCCCAATTGCACCAATAAGAATGTAATTGTTTATGCCCATAACCTCTTATAAAACTTCAAACACATAAATATCCAACATATTTATCATGAAGGGTAATGGATGTGCCAATTGGTATGCTAATTGGGTAGTCACTAGTGATGAGTTTACCAAATGGGATCATCCTGTTGACCTCCCTAGGTCTATCAATTTCTAACCAATTTCAGATGCAAATGGTTTACAAAATTACTTGTAACGTCTATTGGATGTGGGTAATTATGAAAAGGGATACATGCGATAATTAGCATGACATTCATTTTGAGATTACATTCTTGGAGTTTATAGAGATGCTCATTTCTTCATCCAAATGATGGCAAGGTTGTTTCCTTAGGTTCTAGGGTGTATTGGGTATTGAAGATTTCGTTGAGTTTTAGACATGGCTGGAGAAGACAACAAGAGTTGGTAACAACCACCATCCATTAATGTGCAAAACTATGATACATTGGCAAGGAAGATGAAGACCATCATGGTTGCAAATGATCTATGGGAGCTTGTGGTCAATGGATTCACAGATGCGATTGACCTAGTAGCGTATGCAACCCTCACAAAAAACCAAAAGAGTTAGTTGAAGGAGACAAGAAAGAAAGATGCAAAAGCCCTAAGTTTAATAGAGGTAGCCTTGACAGAGGCAATATTCCCTAGAATAGCAGCTGCTAACTATGCAAAGGAGGCTAGGGAAATCCTCCAAATGAGTTATAAGGAGACTTTTTGCATAGTTAAGCAGTAGTAGTAGCGAGAGTTTAGATCCCACTCTTGCCTCCCTAATGCCAAAGAAAAAAAAATACTTAAGGGAGATTTATCAAAATGAAATGTATGATGAAGAATTAGATGAAAATCTAAACGTTGCATTATTTTTTCATAATAATAAAATTAATTTTGGAGAAGTTGTGAAAGAAGAGAAATGGTGAAGGCCATGGATGAGGAAATAGATTCTATAAAGAGGAGTAAAACATGTGAGCTAACTTATTTGCCTCTCGGTAAACAAGTTATTGAGGTGAAGTGGGTCTATAAGACCAAAAGCAATGCCGAAAGAAGGATTGAAAGGCATAAAGCAAGGCTGGTTGTTAAAGGATACAAACAACAACCTGGAAGAGATTATGATGAGACATATGCTTTAGTTGCAAGGAAGGATACCATGCGGGTAGTCTTAGCAATAGCAGCTCAACACAAGTGGAAGGTTTATCAAATGAATGTAAAGTCAACCTTTTTGAATGGAGTGTTGAAAGAGGAAGTCCATGTTGAGCAACCAAATGGATATGAAGTTCTAGGGCAAGAAAACAAAGTGTATAAGTTGAAGAAAGCTCTTTATGGGCCAAAGCAAGCACCATGGGTATGGTACAACAGAATAGACTCATATTTGTTGAGCAATGGCTTTAGCAAAAGCCATGGTGAGCCCACTCTCTACATCAAGGCAACAGATAGTAAAATTTTAATTGTTGTCTTGTATGCAGATGATTTACTTTTTACGGGGAATGATGATTTCTTCATTGCTGGTGTTAAAGAGGCCATGAAAAGAGAGTTTGAAATGACAGACTTGGGTTTGGTAAGGTATTTTCTAGGCATAGAAGTAAAACAAATGAAACATGACATTTTTATCTCTCAAGCAAAGTATGCAGTAGAGATTTTGAAGAGGTTTAGAATGCAAAACAGCAAGCCTACACCGACACCAACAACCGCATGTCTGAAATTAAGGAAGATTGCAACAACAATGTTATTCCAACTTTGTATAAAGTATTGTTGGAAGCTTGATATGTTTGACAACAACTAGGTTTGATATAATACTTGTAGGAAGCTTGATTTCTAGATTTATGGAGACACCAAAGGACACACATTGGCAAGAAGGTAAGAGGATCCTGAGGTATGTTAATGAAAGCAAGGGATATAGTATTTTGTATACTGCAACAAATGAGTTTGGATTGGTTGGATACACTTATAGTGATTGGGCAGGAAGTATGGATGATAGAGAGAGCACATTGTGATATGTGTTCCACTTGGGTTTAGGAGCCATTTCATGGACTTCCAAGAAACAACCCATTGTTTCCCTTTCCACAGCTGAAGCTGAATACATAGCAGAAAATGCAACAACACATCAAACTATTTGGCTACAAAGGATTCTAGCAGATTTGAAAGAAGAACAAGAAGATGGTACAACCATATTTTGTGACAATGTATCATCAACAGCCTTGACGAAGAACTGAGTATTCCAAGGATGAAGCAAACACATAAAGATCAGGTATCATTTCATAAGGGAGCTAGTTGAACATGGAGAAATAAAAGTTAACTATTGTAGGTTTGAGTAGCAGCTTGTGGAAATTTTTACACAGCCACTCAGTAGAGACAATTTTGAGCACTTGAGAAGCAGTTTTGGATACCAGTTTGATGGAAATAAAATCCAAAAACAACATACATACAGATTGCAACTGTAATAAAAAAGAAAAGCTACAGAGACCAATGGAGGAGACCCTCCACAAACTTCGTTGCTGCTGCAACATTACTCTTTTTTGCTCCCTTCCTGTTCTGCACACACTTGCTGCTGCACAAACATTCTTCTTTTTGTCTGTTGTTGTCTTTGCCACACAAAAACTCCTGCTCCACTCAAATTCAAATTCACCTACCAATATTTACTTCCCAGCCAACCAAATAACTGCTGTTGCAAGCGTTAGAGGGAAGCAAGGGATAAAGATCCCAAAAAGATATTTCTAATGGGTTGTGTCTGACAGGCTCTAGAGAACAACAAATTCCAACAGTGTTTTCTATTGCAATTTTTTCTTTTGCTCCATAGTAAACATTGCCATTGCTCTCTTGCTTTGTAGAGATATAGACATAGTGCAGTTCTTTCTACAACTTGAAGGTGTTAAAATGGGAGATCATATTAGATGATAACCTTTGCCTTGTGAGAATCTTAAAAAGAATGCCATTGTATGGATTATATTGAAGAGGGGCAGGCTCATCGACTACATTGAAAAGATCAAGGGTAGTGACTGTGGGCAGTCTATAGATTTTCCTTGCATGTGGAGGGATAGAATTGTCACTCTGAGGGGTGTTATTGTTGAGATCTTTGAAGATAGTGTGGCCAGAGTCACCAAAATGTTGGCAGTAGGGCTTAAGATCTTCAAGCATAGATGAAGGAAGAAGTTATACACATGCATTTTTGAAAAACAGTAAAGTAATTCATGAGCTAGAGGATGGTATACTATGGATTTCTCTCCCACCTCCTTGGAGAGAGTTTTGCATGCAAATCATGAAGTATATGATCCTTGAAGGTAGGTATAGGAAACTCTTCTCCTCTCATTTTTCAAAAACAATAAAGTAATTCATGAGCTAGAGGATGGTATATTACGGACTTCTCCCCCACCTCCTTGGAGAGAGTTTTGCTTGCAAATCATGAAGTTTGTGACCCTTGAAGGTAGGTATAGGAAACTCTTCTCTCATTTTTTCTTTGTTCGATCATTTCTGGCATGTCAAGACTATGAGTTTCCTTCTTTTTTGTTTATGTCCTTGGAAACCATGGTCTTGGACTATTAGGAGGGGATCAATGATTTGCCTATTTGCTAGGCATTGATTTTCTTTCTTTTCTAGTTCGGTAAACATGCCATCAGCTCCAAAATTGTTTAGAAGGTTAATCTTGGTTGGTTAAAGCTTGGGCAAATCTTGTTGGAAAAATGCATTGCTACTTTTCTCTAGAGTATAAAATTGGATAAATTTAATATATTAGAGTTAATTTTATATGTCAGCAGATTTATTAGTGTTATTATCTAAGTTTAAAGAATATAAACTATATCTGTAATTCAAAAATCAAATACAAATGCACAAAAATGTTTGTTTATCAATATTAACTAGCTTAAGACATAAGCACATTATGATCACAATTGTTAATATATAAATTGACATCCAACAATATGAATATTATCAAAAAGGGAACAAATATCATCTTTAGAGAATTTAATTAAATTAACTCCATCCCAATTATTTATAATTCTAAATATTTTTGAATGATAATAAGTTCGATACTTATTTAAATTAGAGCACTTGGAAATATTTCTCTCATTGTAGGAAGATTTTAGTGGTTTTGGCCCTCATAACTATGGCACACTCCAAGAAGAACAATTCTTATTTACGCACAACGTGCTTCTAAGTAATCACTCAACATGCACAACACAACATGCTCTAGAGTAATCACTATAAGACAATTGCTTACTTTTTCAAATTAATAACCACAATAACAGAAATACACAACATCAACAAATAAGAACACAAGAACACAAGATTTACATGGAAACCCTTTTGGGCTAAGTTACCGGATTCGAGTTCTTGTCTGTGGGTTCGTGCGCCATGGTGCACTGTGGGTTGGCCAGTGCAGCAGGACCGGACCCTAGCACTGCAGACTACCACGTACCCAGCACCCCCAGGAACCCATGGGCCAAGTAAAAAAAAAATGGGCCCAAACATGATTAAAAAACATTTTTAAAAAAAAAAATTTCCCCCTAACCCTAAAATGGCTAGTGGCTTTGCACAAAAGTAGTCTTTTGTGAGCGGTAGATTAATCTTGGTTTGCACAAAAAGTTTGGAGTGGCAGTATGAGGCTAGTGGCTTTGCACAGAAGTAGTCTTTTGTGATGTATAACACAGAGGGTGAATGAATACAGGAATTCTAATTTGCTAAGAGCTGCACAGAAGCTCTGTTTTTAGCATAAACAAAAGAGGAGGAGCATTCAAGCTGAAGCAGCCCTGGTTTGAAGATTTCTGTGGATGTTGTTCTAATCCGGTCAAGTGCAAAAGTTCTGCATTCAAATCCAAAGCAGAAGCTCACCTAAAAATTCTGAATAACAAGAGAATCTCTAGGCTCATTAGAGGTGAATCTAGTGGCATATTGACAGGGATAGATGAAACAGCATATATCTGATTAGTTAAAAAAATCAGAAATAAAGAGAGACAGATCATGTTAATGCCTATAAGTAACCTTGAATTTTGACAGAATAAGTAGTGCAATAGAGAAGAACTAGGTTAAATGACCCTTAAATACCAATTCCAAAAATGATAATTTGACAAAATTTTCAGGAAGTTCAAATAAATATAGAAATTTGGAGAACCATGAAAAACAAAGAATGCTGAGAATCAAATATTCAAAATGTAATATCTTTTTTCTAAAAATACCTTTGGTTAAGAGACCTGAGACCTGGAAAACTTGTTGGCAAGATCTGTTAGAATTGGCATTTAATATTTATCTTTGGCATTTGGCATTGATCAATGATCAAGTATCAGCTTTACAATTCTCTATATTTCTCTTATTTTTTTGTATATATAATACATATATATAGATTTATAATATATTAAATTATTAATATATATATATATATATACACACACGTACCCATACGTACCCAAACCCCTAAAAAATTTTTGCCCGTACCCACGTACCGGGTCCCCGAACCCGAACCGGTAACTTAGCTTTTGGGAGAAAACCACGGAGATCAGACTATTTGGATCTATTGTCCAAATCCAGCCACAAATAAAATAAATTTCTCTTATAAATTTTGTACGCACCAACCCACTAAAGACACCAATCCTTGCAAGAGACACCAATCTCTTCAATTAGGAGACACCAACCTCCAAATGAACAAAACTTTCATCTTCTTGAATATTGCTTCTTCAAAGCATGATTGTCATGTGAATCTCCTTCATAAGATCTGCTTGTAAGCTTGCTTATAAATCTGCTATAAATCAGCCATTAATATCTTTGAAAGTCTGCTACAAATCTGCAATAAATCTACTTGAAAGTCTGCTATAAATCTGCTCTTCCTCAGTTTAAATCTTCTCTTCTCCTAATTTCTGCTCTTAAAAGAAGGATTTTGCATTGAAGAACTTGCTTTCTAACCTCCAAAATAACTTGTATTTATATCCAAATCATGCACTTCACCAAAAGCAGGTCGGCCAAAATTTGACATAATAAAATTTATTTTAAATATTTAAATTCACCCAAGAAAGGCGGCAAAGAGGAGGTCAGCCAACAGCACAAGTATTATTTTTATTATTGTTTTGCAACTTGCAAAGTGAGTGCCAAGGTGGAGGAAGGTCGACCAGCACTTAAGAAATATAAACATGTCTTATATCACCTTGAAATAATGCGATCTGCCCTTGAATGAAGCGATTAGTTCTCCTTTGATATTGCCTTTGACATCAATGACAGTAACGTTTCCAACACCAAGAGGGTAGTTCTTTGTTAGGTGTAGGTGGTTAGAAGCATAATTCATGAATACATGGCATCAGTCTTTCCGTTTCTTCTTTATGTCTATTGCCAAAGATGTGATTGATGCACACTCGTTTTCTTAGTTTCATATAGGCATGTTTTAGTGTTTGCATCTGAACAAGATTAACCACATTACTTTGTTCTAGGGCATTCCTTTGAGCGAGCATATCCTCATTCTTTCACTCGAAAGAGTCCCTTAGCCCTTGGTTCTCTGCAAGAATTGCTTGGTATTCTTGATGTCTCTTAATTCCATCTATAACTTGTTTTAGCATTTGTACTTTGGTGAGCACCTTGGACTTGGCCTTAATGTATTCCTCTCCTTTAGATTTCTTGACACTACATTCCTCCTCATGATGTCATTGTTTAACTCTTTACAAAAGTAATGCGGGCAAGAAACAATAGGATGCTCTATTTGACAAACATGGCAGTAGACATAGGGATTTTGAGACTCAATGTGAGGTTGTTCTATGTGACCATAGGAGTAGGAAACTTGCACATGGAAACCAATCATTCTAGCAAGACACACGTCTACAAAACATTTAGATTAAATCCCACAATACTTTAAATTCTCTAGGTTCATAGCATGGAGTTACTAGGTAACTTTGAGGCTCTTGTTTGAAAGTTGCTAGGTGAAATAGAGAAGGCTTTAAAAATAAAAAGGTTAATATTTTGCCAAGATCCTAACCAAAATGAGACAAGTCCCATCGAGCATGCCAGAAAACCGTTGATAGTCAAATATTGTAGCCACTTGTTGCAATGGTTGGTGTGAGAATTGATGATCAATGAATAGGGTGACAAACTAGAACCATGTGGAGATGAATGAAGAACAAGATCCAAAGACAAAGATGGTGGGACAATAGCTATGAAATGATTGCCATCAAAGAGGAGATGGATGTTTTGAAGCATGTCCTTCAAGTTAACATCATGGGACACACAAAACAATCTTGCAATATTTTTGAAGTATTCATCCCAATGTATCAAATTTGGAAGACAATGATGTACTTGCTACAAAGAATCATTTGAAGCATCAAGTGATGGAGATGATGTGATCTCAATGTATGAATATGAGCACTAGGAGATAAATTTGCTAATGTTGGAATGTAAGAATTCTTAGCCTCAAGATAGTGACTTGAAGGTAAAGAAGATGAATCCTCTAAATCTAGATTAGTAGTCATAGAAGTCAAGGAACCAAAGGATCTCTCTACAAGAGGTGAATGAGCATTGAGAGAAGCCTTAATGTCATCACAACTTTCAAGACCTACCAAATAATCAAGTTGCTCTTTTGTATCATCATTGTATGGTAGGTTGTCACAATCATCAAGGGGCACAAGACTATCCATAATAGGATTATCTAAGAATGGTGAGAGATGTGGATCTCCATAGATCTAAATTTTGGTCCAAAGAATGCATGGGCACTTAATCTCAGAGATGAAATATGAGATACCATAAAAGTGTCACCAATCAATATTATAACCAATCAATCCTAGGAAATAATCATTCTTGATGACCCATGTTAACTTCTAGTTAGGTGTATCTAATTCATGGACAAGTCCATTGAGATGTTTCAGGATGGTGACTTGCTTGGAAAAAATAATTCTCTTTGTTTAGGGTGAAAATAGAATAAAAAATGGCCCCATATTTTGCAAGATATTCAAAGTAAAAGTGAAAACAAAAAAAATCACTTCAAACTAAGATAACAAATATTTGGGACAAAATTAGGAAACCAAGTTGATGGGTGCAAAGTATGTAAAAGCAATTTTTTGACTCCTATTTGTTTGTGAAAATCCTACATTGTATGCACAAGTTATGACTTGCAAAAAAATATAGTTCTTTTATGTGATGAAAAATAGGTTGCTGACACTATTTTGATGGCCAAGGGGTGGCACCACTAGGTTGGGCTAGTTGGTGATGGTTGGAGGGTGGAGGTTGATCGGAGCAACGATAGTCCAAATAATAGAGGTGGTATTATGAGCAATGATGCCACCCCGCGTGACTAGGGGCTTTGGCCTCCAAGCGACCTATGTGAAACTTGGGCCCTAGTCACCAATACGACTGAGGGTTTAAACCCTTAAAAAAGCACAATACTGATGATGTTAGCCATATAATACTTGTACCTTTTAAATTTTGCGTTAGTTTTTCCATTTGTACCAGTGATGATGCAATTTGTTGCTTGTTTGCAAAATATGCCAAATAGTTTGCACAAGGACTTAGGCCTATATGACAATTGTATTGTGATAGTACAACAACTATATGATTGTATTGAATATTATAAATTCATGAATACGAAATTTTGCAAACCCTCTAGGAAATGGCAAACTTTTTTTCAATGCCAAACCCTATTGAGTTTTATATCAATTTATATCTTTTTGGACCTTCTTGACTCAATGGTGGGGTCCATTTTGCACTAGGATGCATTGTATGAAAATTCTTGGTGAAAGCTCTTCAAAAAGAGGGAGCAAAATTATATATGTAGAGCTTAGATACCATGTGAGAGTTGATCACCCCCACATGAGCCAAGGATCATCTGCAACCAAAACAGCCTTCCACACAAGAGAGAAGCAATGGAAATACCGTGAAGCTAAAGAATTCATTAGATGCATAGTTGAAATTGTCAAAATATACAATGAGGAAACCCTTACTATAAAGCAAGGATTAAAACCTAGGACATACTAAGATTATGAGAAGTGTTGTAATCCTATGATGTGAGACAAGGATCATCTGCAACCAAAACAACCTTCCACACAAGAGAGAAGCAATGGAAATACCGTGAAGCTAAAGAACTCATTAGATGCATAGTTGAAATTGTCAAAATATACAATGAGGAAACCCTTACTATAAAGCAAGGATTAAAACCTAGGACATACTAAGATCATGACAAGTGTTGTAATCCTATGATGTGAGACACAAAAAGTGAACGACTTGAGTAAACTTAAGTATGCAAGTACGAATAGGACCTAATATGAAACTACTTAGGTAATATACCATGTTAACACCAACTGTTGGGTGCATTCTATATCAATGCCACACATAAAGCATAACAATGGAAAGAATTACAAGTGTGGGTCATGATGTACAAATCAATTTTTCAGGGTTGAAAGGCTACTTCCTTGTAAGATTTCAACTAGTTCACTTGTCACCTGAAAGGGGAATAGGGAAAAGGGAGAAGAACATGAAAATAAAACCTAATCTATGAAGGCCATAAGCCAAGATAAAGGGTTCTTTTCATGGCACAAGGGTTTACAAACATGACATGATAGTTTATGGGAATAAGGATCTACATTTACAATGATGAAAGGCAAGAATGGAAGTATGCATGGACCGTAACCTGCTCTAGCTCAAAAATTGCTCTAAGGAGATCAACAAGGCCTAGACACATTGATCAAGATTGCCTAAACACCAATAGAAAGATAGAAAAAAGGAGAAGACTTCCAAGTAGAGGAAATGAACACTAAAAACTCCTTAATCACCAAAGTGAACATAATATACCACAATATAAGAGGTAAAGGAAAACTGCACATTTGCATCGACTATTAGAGGTTTGAGAATAGTAGAGATACAATTGCCTTAAGGCTCTAAATTGCAATATGGTAAGGCTTCACTTACAAATATCCATCGGTCCTTTCGCTCATAAGAGATCATTACACTTATAGCTTAAAATAAGAGAGAGGAGAGAGAGGGAGAGTGTGGGAAAGAATGCTACAATTAATTTTGTGACCCACACTAAATCTTGTGACAAAAGGCCGCTTTGCCTATCTGAGGGTACATGTTACAATTCTAGAGCCACAACATGGAATTTTCTATTAGAGTATACAAGCAACTTTTATCAAACATTGAACTCTTCACTAGCAAAGGCTTGATCATTAGATTTGAATTTTCTATGCATGCATGGAAAGCTCCTTGGATTGGGCTCTTTGAAGAAATTGAGATCACTCTTCTTAAACATTCACGCAATGGGCTATAACACCAAGATAATAACAACTCAAACTGTGGTTGTAGGAGAGTGGTTGTGCCTTGAATGTGTTAGTGGGAAGATTTGATTTCCAAATTTGAATTAGGTGCCCAAAATTTGCACTCAAATGATACGGCATGCATCTTGGGAGAATTATGGGTTATAGTGATAAATACATGTTACTTATTCACGATGGCTACCAAATACTCAATCACAATGCCGCCATGCAAGAAAAATAGCCTCAAGATCCCATGAGTTGTTGATTGGATTCAATTGGATAGTTGACGTTAACAATATTTTTCCCTTGAGTTTTTCTTTTTGCTCTTGCACTCAAATGATATGACATGCATCTTGGGAGAATTATGGGTTATATGGATAAAGACATGTTACTTATTCACGGCGGCTGCCAAATACTCAATCACAATGCCACCACACAAGAAAAACAGCTTCAAGATCCCATGAGTCATTGATCGGATTCAATTGGATAGTTGACGCTAACAATATTTTTCCCTTGAGTTTTTCTTTTTGCTCTTGCAAGTCATATGATCAAGAAATCAACAATTGGTGGAACACTCAAACATAAATGCTTATTTTGCCTTAGGTACCTATCAGAATTGCCATGTCACCTAAATGGACCAATGCTGCAACACAAGCTAACAACTTTGAGAAAATCTCCTTGAGATCATGCTAGTTGTTGAATCACGAGATCAATGACTATTACAAAGCCAAGAGCACAACTCTAACAATACTTTTTGGATATTGGGAGCCCGCCACATAACACTATTGACATCATAAATTGCAAGCTTGGTATATGAAGGAGATTGAATAGTTGGTGTGAATCTTTGAAGATGATCTATTGGCTTACAAGGCCTAGGGCTAATATTTGATTTTGACACATTGGTGAGCTTTGTCCTAGATGCTAAAGCTAAAAATAACAATAAAAATAAATCACTTAAGTGACTATGGTGACTTTATTACAAATGCAAGTCTTATATTCTAACAATCCCTCTTAAGGCTTATTGAACTCAAAACAAACATACTAACATAATTATTAAAAACTTAGAATTATAGATTCTTCATTAGCTTATAAATTTTTGAACAAAAAAACTTGAACCAAAATAAAAATACCCAAATAAATTGATGTTGATAATATAAGGTGTCCTAGCTGTGATTCACATGCTTTTGCCAAAAAAAATGTAATCTTGTTATGTCCCCATTTTTGGTTTCTCTAGCATTGCAGCTGGCTATGACCACCTTTATGAGTGCTAGCCTTGTCAGAGGGATTATTTGATGTTGCCAATGAGCTTAGTTAATCTTGAGGACACTTACGTTACTTTCTGAAGTGAATTTCAGCTTTTGGTGTGCTCTCCAAGATTCTTGGAGAGAGTGTCTATTTATAGTCACTTAGTCGGGCTTGATTTATTCATTATTGGTATCACTCCAATGTAGTTAGATTTTAATTCCAATGCTTTTTGACAATTTCCGCAACTCGGGTGTATTTGTGGCTTTAATTTAATTATTGTTACTAAGGTTGCTAATTTTATTAAAAATATTTAATGGGCACCTTAGTATAATAGCTCGTTGGAATGAGAATTGAAAGTTTTAAATGTTGGATGCTGATAAAGTGATTTTAAGAGTCGGGAATGTTTAAATAATGAACTAAATTGCTTTTTGGAGTAATAAGGCTTATTTAATTTATAAAGTGATTTTATATTATATTTTCGGGAAAGCTTCTAGAAATGTTATAAAAGGAGTTTTGGAGAGCTATTTGAGATTATGTAGATTATTACATTTTTTATGGTGAAATCCTTGTTGTTTGGGGGATTGAACTCAGTTCATCTCAGCCTTCTGGAGGACGGAAACCCTCTTGGAGAATATCAATTTTGGTGGCGAGACTATCCGCCCTAGCTGGTACAGGTGGAGTCATTCAGATTTCATAGTTGGAATTCATCGATTGGAGATTATCGAAATTTGTGAAGTCTTGGACACAAGACAAATTTCAGAGTTTGGAGGATTTAAGGTATGCAAATTGGAGATTATTAAATATTATTAATACTACATTTGTATGAGCTGTACCTTCTAGTGTTGTACAATCTGTGGAGGGGTCAATTTAATACTGTTGTACAATGTGTTTGTGGTAATTACTGAAGTCGATAATATTTTATTGAGGCCAGCTAGCTTTTCCTATACTTGGGCGCAACCTAGAATATACCGTACAGCTCCAAAGGAAGCACAACATACAAGACAAGGGTGCCGTACCATATAAAGGATGACGTGGACTCATAAAAAGGCAAGTATAATCGAAGCATATAGTAGGAGGTTAAAAGAATGCCTACACCACTTTTAAGTGATTTAAAGTCACTGCTAAAGTCATAACTGAATCGCAGCTAATAGGGAGGCCATGCATTGTGCCATACATGGTCAAATAAGGATCGCACAGTTATTAAGGAAGCTGAGGATTAAATTTGGAATATAATATTATTTAGCAATAGGTTCAAAAAGAGTCAAAGCGAGGCGAAGTCTTTGGAAGAAGTTGCTGTACATATTCCAGGTGGTCCATGAATGCCATATAGCTGGAAATAAAGAGTGGCTATGCTAAGGACTGCTATGTGATTTATGGGAGCATATTGGAGGTCAGGAAATTTATTTATATGTACTTTTTGATTGTTGGATTTTATGAAACTTGCCTATAATTCTTAGTTCATTTAATAGTTTATTCAATAGCAGTAAATTACTTGACTGTAAACAATTTTCAGTTATTCCCAAAGCACATTCTGCTTTTAGTATAAGGTGGAATCATTGTGTTAAAATGATAACGTATATCCTGTGAATCATTTGAACCAAATTGAAACTTCAATGTAAATGCAAACAAACTGTTTGATGAAATGCCTGCATGATAGAGGGCAGAAAACTTTGTGGGTTTTGGGAAAAAACATTGGTTTCAGTTCTAGGGTGGACATTACAGATCTCCATTCATCATGTGATTGCAGAAACTCTGGAACTTCACCCTCTTATTGCAACACTCATGAACAAGAAATGGTGGCTGCCAACTGAAAATACGATGCATTTTTCTTGGTGCAACAAGAAATGGTGGCTGCCACCTAAAAAAGGTCCTTTTGAACTGCTTTTGCGGTCTGTGATTCTAGATTTTCTGGCTGTGATTTTGAGCATCTCAAAATGTGTACAAGTTTTAGACAATAAACCCAACAATTTTTGCCCTTTTTTTGTATCTGTGATTCTTGTGAATCAGTCTGCAATTTTAAATTTTTCCTGCCTGTGATTCAGCTACAAAGCTTCAACTTGTGATTTTTCCCAGTTTCGCCTTATGACCTTTCTCTTCTGAACCTCTTCAAAATCTGATCGTTTGATTCAACCTAGCTTTGATAACATATTGCAAATAATAGAACACAATATTATTCTATTACATGTTGGAATAATGATACAGTGAGGTTCATCTCCTTGTATAGAGTTTGGGAGATGTAACTGACAAACATCTCAATTGACTCCTTACTATCCCTTGACAGTGATCGCATACTGAATTTTTGACTGGTAATGTTCAACTCAAGCCATGTGGACATCATGGCATACAGATTGGGTTATGACTCTACAAGCATGCTCACATCAGTGTCATTAAATCATGCTTTGAAAAAGATAATTGAGTGTCTGTAAATTCCATTTGAGCTCCTAGGCATTGTTTTGTGGACCATCACATAGATAGTACCACTAAAACAATCTTACCAGTAACAACACTTGCAGATTTTGGCAACCCAGTGCAATGAATATGGCAGCCACTAGGCATGCTCAATGAGACATGAACTTGCATTTATGGGCCTTTGAAGCCTATGGCCTGAAAGAGGCTTTAATACCTTATAAGACTTACTTCATAGGCCAAATCTCACATTAAAAACATGCCTAACTTTATATTAAGCTAATAACTTAAAAACGAGATTCAATAACCTTCTAAAATGTCAAAAAGAAAACAAGTTAGAGGCTTTTATAGACAAAAATTCACAGGCTGAGAGAAAAACTGGCTTTTTTTTAATTACATATGTATAAAATGTGTTTTTTTCGTTTACCTCTGTTTTATTCATTGTTTATCTTGTATTGTCCCAGTTTTGAATGGTTTTTTGAATTACTTGGGCATGGTAAGTTAGAACAGCATGATTTTGGTGCCAGGTACACTTTAAATGCAGTTATATGCATTTTATGGCATCTTCTGTGAGTATGAGTTAAATTATCTCTGGTTGGTTATCAACCCTAAGCACAAGAGCATCAAGGAAAGTTGGGAAATGGGGGAAGATAGGGATGAAAGACAGCGGGGAGAAAAGTTTGAAAATAGAGTGCAAAAATTGCACTACAGATCCAATTCCTGTTCTAGCACCCACATCTCATGATGACTGTATTTAAATACAATATAGTTTTATCGATATTCATTTACTCCTTTATCCTAATTTGAAATGGCATTCCCATCCTTGTACTTGTACCACATGTCTCCAGGTGAGTATGTTATTAAATTAAATGGGAAACTTTATATCAATGCTCTTTTTACACCTACATTATTGTTTAAAGTCCTTGTAATTTTATTATGAACAGGTATTTTATAATTTTATTAAAGGGGTTTTTTTTCATTATGCCCTTAATTTTGAATGCAATTCTTCAAGTCAAAAAAATGAAAATGCAAAGCCAACAAAAAGGTAAAAGAAATTCGTCTTTTATGTGATCTTATTTTATAAAACTATTATTTCTTTGTCATGGATCCTTTCTGGTATCCTGTAAATTTCCTTGGGCTTGATCTAGAATCCTGACTTGCTCCAACATTTTGCATGCGAGCTACATCACTACTGACAACAGTAGAATGCATTTCAATTTCATCTTATTCAAAAGGTGATGAACATGTTCCAGCAATTCACTGGGTAACACAACCACAAGTTCTATGCTGCTCTGCCTGTTTGAATCTGCCCTAATCCACCTTGTTAACCAAAAAATTCTATTTTTTTCAGGTTATAAATTCTGATTGGCACCTTGTCTTCACCTTTACTTTCTTCCCTAACCTTTTTCTCTTACATCTGCCACTTTGTCCCACACCAAAAAAACTCCAAGACACCTACAACGGCGGGCAAGTATTGGACTTCAGCTAGAATATCTCTATAACTAGTAGAAGCCTTCCACATAAACTCATTAAAGTTTGGATGAATCCCTTTTGTTGCTTCTTGTTTAAGTCTCAACAAACATGAGTAAAGAATTGCTTGTCAGTTTATCCTTTGATGGTGTAAAGCAGCTGGATAATAGAGCACCAAGTTTGCCTAGCAGAAGTGTTTGAGTGGGAATACAACTTAATCTAAACCAATCAGTGTACTCAAAGAAAAGGTATTGAGATGAGATCCTGAAAATTGATTGAGGGGCCAACTATTCTCATTGGGGCATGAGGTGCAGCAACTAACATTAGTTCTTCACTAATAATAAGGATTCACACTATTGCAGCTGCTATGGAATCATTGATTTGTTTGTAATGTCCCCTTCTGCCCCTGAGCATTCATGAAGGCCTTTAGCCTATTTTGTTCCCATAGGCTATTTGAGAAGTTAAAAGTAAGGAATAATTAATTAATTAAATAAAGTTGTCAAAATAAAGTTAATTTTCAAACAACTTATATTTAATTAATTTTCAAGTGACTTTGTGAGAGTCCAAAATTACATGGAGAAACCTTTTAGTCACTTTGAGGGGGAAATTTAAAATGTGTGGTAAATAATATAAAAAAGCGTTTTGGGGGAAAGAAAGGGTATTTAGGTGAAAATATTTTATTGTGAAAGCTTCTTCAAACCCTAGCTCATAGAGAGCTTGGATTTATAGTCAGAGGATGCAAATCCTTGCGGTAATCGATTTTGTGGACGAAAACCCACCTAATCGATTGAGTTTCATCTAGAAGTTGCCTTGTGCTGAAATATTTTGCGATTGTAATTGTAATTGAAGACTACAAATTTCAGAGACTATTTGGCATTTTCTGATGGAGATTTAGTAGGGAATTTCGAGTAAGTCATCATTGAAAAACAAGGTGAAGGAAAGCTACGATATGAACTTATGCAAATGAATTCAGATCTGAAAATTAGATTACCAAATAAGATTTAAACATGTGATTGCAACATACATCACAATATAAAAATCAGCAAACAAAATGTGACACCAAATTTACGTGGAGAAACCCTTTCGGGAAAAAACTCCACATGAGAAAAGAGGGAAAGTATATTATTAATCTTTGAATGAGAGTACACAATAATAAATTTCACTATTGATATTTGATCAACCCAACAACACCCTATTACCTGCACAAACTCAACATATAAAACTACCATCTCATGGCTGCAATTTATAGAAATTGTGGGAGGTAAAACCACGAATGGTAAACCAAAACAAGAGGGACAAAACCACCTAAAAAAACCCACACCCCTCTTCATGGACAGCCAAATGACATAATAAAATATTAAATGGAATTATAAGACTCCCACATGGGTGCTTAGCCCATACCCTATCCAACTCCTGACTTTCTGGATGCTCCGTTGACCTTTTTGCTCCTTGATGGAACACCAACGAACACCTTTTCTTCTCCAATCTTGGACACCCCATCCAAGACCTTCCAACTTCCAATATGGATGCCTAAGAGAGATGCCTTATCTATTTTTGATGTGTAACTGTTGATGTGATTTTTATGACCGCACCAATCAGCAGAACAAAATAGTCCAAAGGCTACTCTGTTCTCTCTTGATCAAAGTATTCTGTGCGCTAAGATTGCAAGAAAGTTCGCACGTTCAACTCCAAGGTTCCGAAATACTTGGAATACCCTCAGTTGGTTTGATGTGAATTGCTATTTTCACGAGGGGACTTACACAATTGTTCAAGATTCTTGCAGTTAACAGCAGATGGATGATTTGAAGGGGATTTTGCACGTATGATTTGGCAATAAGGTATGTTTTCCTAAAGCTAACCAGAAATGTACGGAATGTAAATGAGTGTAGGGTGTAAGGAACTTATATTCTATTCTAAATGCAAGATATGTGGAGCTCGATTTAAGCAAACTTCGACTGAATTTCACCTAGCCTCCCATTGGACAACTTCAGCAAAATTAGTGCAATCTTCAAAGGGATAGCAAAAGATATTCAAATTATAATTTAGCATACATATACCATCAGGACGACACATAGAAGTATACAAATCACAATCGAAGTTAAACTCAAGATAATGTCTAGTAGACCACGCAAGGCGAACTTGTCATCAACAAGCTGCTAGTGGTATGGAATGAAATGAAGCTACCTCAATAAAACACCACACATCAAATTAAACTACTTGCATGAGATGAAAATTATGTTACTTTATGCTACTTGGATCCGAAAGGATGAAGAGACCTTGCTAGCTATCCATGACAAAGAAGAATTCCACCATCAATGAAAAGATCTATTATCATGAAAGTTTTACACAACAATCTCCACAAAAGTTTTCAAAGAGAAAACTTTCTTTCTTCTCCACACTATGCTAAACTATCAAGCAAAATGTCTACTCTGCTCTACTCTCTAGTCTGATATCCAAATCTAATGCTAGTCTAATGAATTACAAATGAGGGGGACTCCCCCTTTTATAGGTAGCCCAGTCCAATGGACGGCTAAGATTACAATCAAAAGAGTGGCTAAGATTAAGCCACCTCAGCCCTAACCCTAAAAACTGCCAGAATGGGGAGTGGTGCAATAAATGAGCAAAGATTCCCACTCACTCCCAAAATAGTAAAGGCAATTAATGCCTACAATCAGTCTTCTAGAAGATCATCGTCCAGTAGTGCATTCCCGTTCTCCTTCTCTCTGGCTGCAAACTCAATGAACATGCCAAGCACAGCCTCAACCTCTTGAACTAAAATGGGTGGAATGCAATCAAGCTGGAACTCCAACACTGTAATAGACTACTCATGCCTTGGACAAGATTTTCTCCAAGCAACTAAGGAATCCTGCGTGCTCTGGATCAAGGTGGAGAAAGTGGAAGTATTTTTGAAATCATCTTGTACTAAGGTCTTCACCTCTGAAAAGAAAGGCACCAGCCTACCCCTCAAATTATCAACATTCACCTCATCTGGATTCAACCGTCTAGCAAATATGGCCTCAAAAGTATTCTGGACTCCATCAATGATATTGGCCATAGCCTTCTGTACCCTGGTTGAATCTGCCTGTGCCGCGTCGAAGAAACCACGTCCCGTGATTGCTGAAGAATACCATCTAGAAAAGTCGTACCTATCATTCTCCTGAATGACCCCTCCATCAATCAGCAATCGCAAAGGAACATGTCTCAATGCCTCAAGACCCTGAATTACTTTACTCTGATAAACGAAGCATCACCCCAGGCCCGATCAATTGCCTCCATCCGTGCCAAAATACTGGAAGCCTGCTAAAAAGCAAGAGCAAGGTCCTCCATAAACTTTTTTGTCTCAACACGAACTCCCGTGACCCACTTGTCTGCCTCCTGTGCCATCTT
This sequence comes from Sequoia sempervirens, assembly GCA_007258455.2. Classification (NCBI taxonomy): domain Eukaryota; kingdom Viridiplantae; phylum Streptophyta; class Pinopsida; order Cupressales; family Cupressaceae; genus Sequoia; species Sequoia sempervirens. Next base: position 64,129 of record VDFB02252448.1, read on the forward strand.
CCCTAACTCCAACAAGCCATTGATTGACTCTCTAGGTATCTCTGCTGGAGGCTCTATCACTGGAATCTCCTGCCCACGAGAACGAGACAACTGCTGCACATATCCTATCAAAGCCTTATGATCTCGTTTCAACTTCTTGTACTTTTCTTCCTCCTTGAATAATCTGTCCTTGAGGGCGAGGTAGGAGTTATCACATTCTTCTACAATTTGTGCACCTGTGGGGCGTCCTAACTCCAAAGTTGTGACCACGTAGTTTTCTGGCACTGCTTCATTTCGGTCACAATCAACCTGTGGCACGGCTACTGAAGGGTGCGGGAACCATCCTCATCAATTGATATCTTTGAAAACTTCCGTGCTCTTTTCTTTTGTGGAGGTGCACTGATTCTGTTCAAGAACTCTTCCATTTCAACTGCTGGATCAATTTCTTCGTTGGGGCTTCTTCTCATCCTATCTCTGAGCCAATCAGTTACTGTATATTGTATATCAAATGGCTGCTGTTCTTGTGCCTCTACTTCTCGAACTTGTTCAACTTCTACATCATTCTGGTGAGGCTCATCGTCCTCAAGTGGCTGAGTATCTCCTGAAACTATATCGTCATCATCCAAAGCTGCCTCTAACCCTTGCTGAAACTGAGGGTCAATAGTAGTCCCCTCATCATCTTGCTGATTATCCCTAACAGGTGTGTTGACGCTCTGGCCAACTGATTCTCTCCGTGGTGGCTGATTATTTTCCTGTACTGCTTGCACTTGATTCAATGCATTCCTTTGATCAGCAAATAAAGAAACCTCTTGTATACTTGGAGAACATGTCTCCAATGGCGCGGGCGATTCAACTGCAACTCGTGGAGGCTCCGGCTGAATGGGCTCCTGCAGAACTAACTCCTTTCTTCTGGATTCTGGACCTCGTGTGATTTGTTTCTTCCTACCGGTGGTGGGTGTCCTGTGATCTCCCATCAAGTTGTAAGTCAAAGCAATCGACTTACTCTTCAACTTGTTCACCCGCCTGTCAACCCATGCTCTGGTGAATGTCAAGACCAGAATAGAAAGTGTGTCCAAGTCAGCAACCTCTGGTTCTGACCAATCCGAGAGTGGAAGTGGAGTATCTCTCACTGCTGCATAATCTGGATGGACAACGTCCATGTCCTCATTCACCTGGTCTGGAACCGGAACAACTTCACACTCCCTGATCATGTTAATTGGCAACCAAGAGAACATTCTTTTCCTGACTTCAACCTCGTCCGATGCATCAGCCCAATAATCCTCAATATTTGCCTTGTGTTTAAATTCCTCTGACAGTACCCATTTGATGTTGTTATGCGGATCATAGTGCTGTCGGCTGGTGTGATATGAAAAGTGATAGAATTGAAGCTCACTCTCGGCCTCTCTAGCTGCCTGTAATGAAGGACACACTTCATCTGAATTGCCCATGACAATCAGGAAGTCAACACCTCCCTTCTCTTTTCTTCTGAATTTTATCGTAGGTAACCAATTGCCTCGATATCTCTAACATTAAAATTCTATTGGTTGGGTACTTAGGCGCTTATATGGGTATGATGAAAAACCTTGCAGCCTTATGTAAGAAAACTTTGGAAATTGTATAAACCAGCACCCATACCTTTCAATCAATTCCTGGGCCTCTCTTGAAATCCTGTGATGCATCCGCTCCTGAAGCAATCTCGTGATGTGCATGGTGAAGGTGTCATTGACACGCTTGTAATAAGTGGTACTAGTCAAATGCAACTGCGGACAAGCCTCATGAATTTTAAACTGGTGAGAGCCACAACCAACAGGCTCCTTATATGAAATTCCTCTATACCTCGTCATACGAGCCAGCATGTAGATGATGTAAGAGCTCATATAGAACGTCTTCGTTCTTCTTAAGCTCAGGAGCTGCTCGTGCAAATTGTCACTGATCATTGCAGCCCAATTGACGTAATCCTTTCCTTCCAGCACGAGGTTGATGTAATAGAACATCCATGGCTCGAAAATAAATGACTGCGGGCAGCCTCCAACTCGACTCAGCATCATGATGAGATCACAGTACTCCTGCTTCAAGTCATCTGCTATAATTTGTTTCGGCAGCTTCGTACGAGAGGGCTTGAGATTGCTCATCTAGTGAGTATTGATCGTCTCCGCGCATCTCTCGAATGCAGAAGCATACATTCGCTTAGCTCGCTCCCTCGATTTGTAAATCATATTTCTATGCACTGGGATTCCAAAGGCTTCATCAATGGCAGCAAGATTGAGGTTGGCGAGCACTTGTCCATCTGGTGACATAATTGACCTGTGATCTTTCTCATAACAGTTGGCGCACTCCATCATCAGCTCCGAACACTGAATGGCCAGGGGGAAACTAGCAGCTGCGTATAACCCACTTCGAACAATGTTGTGCGAAGTGTTCGAAGGTCGATGACTACCAATCCCTAGCATTCTGTTCTTGAAAGTCTCTAGGTTGACGGAGCCCAAGTTGGTATCTGTCAGCTTGCCCAACTTCGAAATGAATTTTGACTTTGGCATAAATGTCTTGCTCAGCTCTTTTATAACTGCTTGCCTGGACGCACCATTGTTATCCTTGCCAGTCGCCCTTGCCTCAGCCATCTACAGGATAATAGACATTCATCAGCAAATTAATTTAGAAAATAAATAAAATACTGTGCAGGGGCTACCAGTCGATTTCAAGAATTTGAGAAGCTGCAATATCATTTCTCATTCTCAAACCTCAACTTCTCCTTCAACAGATTTCAAACTTCAATCACTTAGAAAGTCTTAGCAAATTCAACACTTTCAGCAACTTCAATCAGCAATTTGAACTTTTGTAAATTCGTACTTCACACTTAGCAAGTGCGCACTTCCTTAGCAATATTCTCTTTGAAATTTCTTACTTCAAGTCGCCCTTCTCAGCTTCAGCAATATTCCTCTTCAAATCGAAATTTCTTCACTTGCACTGGTAACTTTGAACTTAGCAAAATCGAACTTCAGCACTTCAGCAACTTACTTCAAGTCGTCCTTCTTAGCTTTAGCAATTTGCTTCAACAAATTTCGACTTTAGCAACACTTCGGCCTCAGCAAAAAAATTCGAACTTCTCAAGCCTTAGTCTTCAGCAACTCACTGCAATATCAAACTCAGAGCAAATCGAATTCTCTTCAGCTGTGAAAAAAAGAAAGTGAATAACTCTCAGGACTTAAAGGAAAATCGAATTCTAGAAGAAGGCTAAGTTTAGCCAATGAATTAAATTTCCACTACTTCATTTGAATTTCCCTCCTCTGGCATTTCTGACACTTGTCTGAGAATCTCAATCTTCTAGAAGTTCAACTTTGACTGCCACATTTCAAATTCACTTTCAAATTTTTTTAATTTAAATTCATCTTTTAATTCACCAGCTGGAGCTCTGTCACTTGAATTCAAATTTTACTTCTCTTCAGCTCTGGAAAGTTTATCTGTGAAGAACTGGATCAAAATCATCTAGGCAACTTATTTCGAATTCATTGTTTGAAGCATCTTCCTTTCAAAAATCATTTGCCATAGAAAATTTTAAATTCTCCCTTAGGAAAATTTCACAACTTGAGCACTGATTAAATTCTTCACCCAAAAAGCGTTGGCGAAGTGCAAAAGACATAGAAATCATTCCTCATCGCAGATCATCAGTACCCAGAAGAAAATTTTCTCGAAAACGCGATGAATCCATGGGTACAAAACGAACGGGTTCATTTAATTTTTTAAATTTTGAACCTTAGAAAAATATTACTCAATCAATTTTAACCCATTCTTCATCTCTGTGATCATCTTGTTACTTTGACTCGAAAATTTTAACTCACCCTGCAGCGCCAACATCTTTTGGAAAGTTTGCTCGTGCTTCAGGAAAATTCATCACCTTGGGTCTAGGCGTATTTTCTAAGGAAGAAAATATTTTGCCTTAGAGAAATTTTAAATCACCATGCATTTTGAAAATTTTGCCTTGGAAATTTTTTATTCATCCTCAATCACATTGCCTGTGGTGGGAATTTTTTTTTTTATTTCAATCCACTTAGAAAATCCTTGAAAGCACATACCATGGAGAATATTTAACTTGAACGCCCAACATGTTTTATTTTTTATTATCCCCCATAGGCTTAATAACGCCTAACATATTATTCATCACCTCAATATCTAGGTGCACATCACACTTCATGAGGAATATTCAACTTGCCTTTGGAAAAATTTTCAACACTTAGCACTTTCAACGCCTAGCAACTTTGTTTTCATCATCTTGTATTTTATTTCACCACCCTAAGCGCATAGCATACTTGATGAAGGATAAAACCACGCCTAGCATTTTATTCACCCTTGGCAATATTTTCTAACACCTTGGCACTTACCACCTTGGGCGCACATAACACTTGAAGAAGAATATTGACCACGCCTAGCATTTTATTTCACTTCACATGCCTTTTTTTCCACCTTACATTCACTTTTACTCTCTTTAACTTGGGCGCATATTGACATGCATGAAGGATGACTCTTGGACTTCCTTGTTTTTGTCTTCACATGGCCCCATTTGGGCGCATTTAGGCATGTAAGGAGGACGAACTTAACACTTAGAAAATATTTTGCATGTCATGCTTGGAGGTGGGCGCATTTTGCTATGCATGAAGGATGAGACTTGTAACTCCTAGCATGTGACTCTTAAGCTTCCTCTTTTTGTCTTTACATGCCTGCTTTTGGGCGCATTTTGCCATGGGAGAAGGATGAAAGTTGTTGACTCCTTTGACTCTTTTCTTTTTGGGCGCATTTTGCCATGCATGAAGGATGGGCGCATTTGGGAGGTGGTGGAGGATATTCCAACACTTAGAATTTTTTTGCTATCAACTCTCTCAAGGTGGGCGCATTTTCATGGGTGAGGAGGATGAAAAACTTTGACTTTCCTTGACTTTCCTTGTTGGATAGGCGCATTTGAGCCTAGGAGGTGGATTTTTATACTTAGAATTTTTTATGCTTTTACCTTGAGTTGGACGCATTTAGCCATAGCTACAGGATGAAAAAAATTGACCTCTTTGACTTTTATGCTACATGGGCGCATTTTGGCCTAGGAGGTGGACGAAGTTTATACTTAGAATTTTCTTCATGCTTCTTCATCAACTTGGGCGCATTTTCAGGTAGCTGTAGGATGAAGTTCCAGACTTAGTCACTTTTCCCTCGTTTTCGCTAGCTTCTCTGTGCCTTACTATTTATAGTAAGTCCTTCAATTCTTGCATCTCTGAAGCTCAGAATGGTTTGAAATTTTGAACGTTGGATCCTCACGACTTCATCAACCTGTTGACACTACTATTTTGGGTTGGCCTGCTATTTTTAGCCCATTTCTGAAGGTGGTTTGCTATTTATAGTAACTGCTTGCTTCTGATACCTCCGCAGCTCCATTTGACTTGAAATTTGAATGATGTGTTCCTCACCACGTGACCTTCCTGTTGACATCGACGCATGCAACTGATTTGCTATTTTTAGCCTGTTTCCAAAATGACTTACTATAAATAGTAAGTGCTCTGTTTGTCTTCAAATTTTACTAGTAGATAGCCTGAAGGATGCTGATCGCGATGGTTTACACCGGTTTTCGAAAATTCTGACTTTTTACCCCTCTTTTCAGGTCCCGAAGCTGGAAACCCTAATTTTCTCTGCATGCGTATCAAATGATCTCTGTTTGTTCTTGTTTCTGTTGCATTGCGATCAACTCGTGATTCTGAAGTGCTGGGAGGTGGCGGGACGCACCTGCTAAAAATAGTAAGTTCCCAAATGAGTGGTTATCTCCGTTTGCATGTCATATCATTGCGAAGCTCTCGAAAAACCCACAAGGAATTTGCTGACATGCAAAGGAAACCTTGACATGCAAACCCTAAAAATAGCCTCGAAGACTTGTTGGTGTACGTTTATCATCCACCGAACACTTCAGAATAAAATGCCCAAAGACACTCTATCCTCTCTTGAAAAACCACCGCGTATGCTAAGATTGCGAATCATATGGCGATTCCAAGGTTTCTTTTGTCGGGTCTCGACGTGTGGATAAGCTCAATGGCCGTTGTGATATGCTGGTAATAAACAAGGGGACTTACATAAGCTTCAAAAGTTCAGGACTTAGGGAGGACTTAGGGAATTTATCATTAAAGGCTCTCGATTAGGACTTTCAAGGTGGATCTCAAAAAAATGGCAAAAGGATAGGGTTTAGGAGAATCTAGTCTAAGCCTAAGAACTCAAGAGACAGTAAGGACTCGGTGAAGAGAAATAAACCACACTTTGTTTCACCTCCTGCAGGACAACATAAGCAAAATGGGTGCAATCTTCAAGGGTTGTGAGAATAATTTTCAAACCTCGAATGAGGCTGAAGTTAAGCGTCCACAATTAAGAGCTCAGGCTAACTTTACGCATCGAATGCAAATCATCCATTCGAAGAAAGTATGAGCTACACTTCACCATTGAATCAATACGATCCATCTCTCATTCAATTAACCAACTTTCAAAGCAAATTCTACCTAATCTAACTTTAACTTTAATCTATGGCGGAAGAAGATATGCAACCTCGCTTACTATTTGATAATAAGAAGTTATTCAAGGCAAATCATGCTCAAGAGCTTTTATTATTCGAAATAGTCTCAATGCAACAATTTCATATTCTGTCTCCACACTTTACAAATGAGGGGGCGAGCTCAATTTATAGGCTCCCCAATTACAATTCAATGGCCAAGATTGATTTCAAATCAACGACCGAGATTACAAAATAAAACCCTAATTAGGGTTTGTCACTTTCGACCAATGAGAAAATTTCATTTGAGGACACTTGTCCTTTTTGCTAAATATAAACCAACAATAAAATAGAATGTTGTTGCATGTTGATTTGGAACAATTTGATTGGTTGGAAGATGACGAGCGCCACCTCTGCTAGATGTCTTCCTTGGTTGCTTCGTTTTTCTTCACGTGCTTGCCTTAGAATATTTTCCCTGCTGATGACTCTATCCGTTGTGCTTGTTCCTTCCTAGCTTTGATCTTGGATTCCTTTTGAGACTTTGATTTCTTCTTCTTACCTGTACTGGAATCTTTGAGGTCTGGAAGTCTCCCCCTGGAGCAAGTGTCTGGACTTGAAGTTGGTTGCTTTGAACTTCCTCCTGCTCGAACTGGGTTGATGTTATTCCTTTGGATTTCCTCTTTGAATTCTCCAATTTGTGCCGAGAAATTGTCTAAGTATGGAGATCTGTTTGGAACACTCTTCTTGTCACCATCTGATTCTGATTGGAAGCTTGTTTTTAATTCCTCAGGAGATGAAATCCCTCAAGAAGTTGTCCGGATTGCTTCAATAGGTCTGGGATTGTAGATGAAATCCTTCCAAGATGTCTGGATATCCGTTCAAATGTCTTGAATTTGGAGAAGAATACCCCTGTGCTTTCGCCATAATGGAGAAAATTGGAATTTCCTCTGTGAAGTATTTCCCAAACTTAGCCAAATTTTGGCCATTCACGTTCATTTTGTACCACCTTCACACGAACTATTCAACATTTAGCCAAGGTTTTGGATGAACTTTGCCTGTGGATTTGCCTTCAATTCTGGATTTGGCTTGTGCTAAGGATTTTATTCATTTCTTCTTTATTTTCCTCTTCATCCTTCCTGTTTTCCGTCCAACACTTAGTGAATTCTTCTCATCCTCTCCTTGGGCGGACTTCACGAGCTTGGATGTTTTCCTTCGATCAAAGTCGGACTTCATGATGCTCAAGACATTTCTTATCCAGGTCAGACTTTACTTTGCCTTGAACATGCCTTACAAAAGGTTTGGACATGCTATGCTTAGGCAAGGTTGGACTTTTTCATGCTTGTCCCATCCTTTTTCCCTCGCTCCATTTGGCTTGAAGTAGACTTGCCACCATTCCACACCATTGCTTCCTCTTTGAAGATTCGCCTCCTGTCGTCATCCACCTGCAAGAAATAAAATAAACAAATTCAATTTTTCTCTCTCCTAATTTTTAACACTCTCTTTCCTAAAGTCACAGTGAATTTTGTGTCGAATTTATCATTTCAAAGCGAATTCCATACTCTTTGCGATTTTCATCTTGGCACGGGCATATTTCATATTTAATTCTCCATTTTAATCCCCCGAAGTCGGAATTCTCACTGATTTGCCATACTCTCTCTCTAGAAGTCGAACCCTTTGAGACTTGCAAACTTTCAAGACTTGTCATTTTTTTTTTTAATCCAATCCCCTCTTCATTTTCTTTGGCCAATTTTATTCCCAATTTCGTCTAGCCAAGCCAAAATTTTAGCCGTCCCGTCGATAAATGTTATGCCAGATCCCTATTTTCTTCTGCCATGGCGAAATTTTTAATTGCACTGAGCCTATTTTGTTTTGCCAAAGTCAATTTTTCTCTTGCTCAGTCGAATTTTTCTAGGCAAAATCCTTGTCTGGATGTCTTCATCGGGTGAATTTCTTTGACGCTTGCCAAATTCTTCCTCCTTCTGGCTAAGGGCGAACATCTCCTTTCTCTTTGCCTTGTGCATTTTTCCTCGACCAAAGTTGTCAATTTCTCAACATTTTCTCCAGCTACCCACACTTAGGCAAATTTAATTTCTTTTCCACCTCTGTGTTAGGCACACTTCGTTTTATTTCTTGCCATATCCCAATCTTCTTTAGCACGTGTCCTTTCAAACTTGGCACTTGTCCCCTTGAGAATGTCATGATTCCTAGCCAAAAATCTTCATTTTTTTTCATCTTCTAACCTCTATACTTAGGCAAATATTCGAATTTTTTCTTGGATTGGGCACCAACACTTAGCAAAAATCATTATTTAATCCTCTCCATGTGCCTAGGTGGACCTCTTTAACATCTTGCTAACCTCTTCCAAGTGTATGGCGGACTTTGTTAGCATCTTGGACAAGCATGGCGGACTTCCTTGACATCTTGCCAACCTCTTTGGATATGCATCTTGGACGTCCCACTTTTCTAGGGCGGACTTCAAGACTTCTTAGCATTTGTCTCAATGTTTTGTCCTTTGGAAATGTCATAATGTTTAGCCAAAATCAATTTTCCACCCTTTTAGGCCCTCACACTTAGCAGATTTTCGAAATTCTCTTTGCTGGGTATTAATACTTAGTAAAAATTTTGATTTTTCCTTCTTCTACATGCCTAGGCGGACTTTCCAAGCCTTTTGGACATGCCTCTTTGTGGGTGGCGGACTTTAGAGGTCTTTAGGATGAGCTTGGGCGTACTTTGAATGATCTTAGGATATGCACCTTTGTTGCTGGGCGGACTTCAGAACCTTTTGGCACCTCCTTTTTGTGAATGGCGGACTTTGGAAGGTCTTAGGACAAGCATCTTGAGTGCTGGGCGGACTTTCCTTCCTCTTTGGACATCCTTGGCGGACTTTGGAAGATCCTAGGATGTGCATCCTTGCTGCTGGGCGAACTCCATGAATGTAATGTCCCCTTCTCATCAGTGGTCAACATTGCAATTCATCAGTCTATTCCGGAACCCGTAGACTGGAATGAGGTGAAATTAGGGTTTCGTGGCTTGGAGTTTTGTGGCATTTCATGTTATTTACTATTTTTAGTAAATGCTAGTTGTGGCAGTTGCAGTTGTCTATTCTTAGTTCCTAGCAGTTGGAGCAGTTGTTATATTTTGGCTTGGTCTTCAGAAAGCTTTATTTGGTGAAAATTATTTAATTAAAGGCATTATGTTTTAATTCACTGTTGACCCCCACCTTGGCCTAAGGAGATAACTTAAGTTGTTTTTAATGTGGGGCCATGAAGGGTACGCCTTCATCATAAGTTTATTTATTCTTTATTCAAATATTTCCTCATCTTGAAAGTGGACGCCACTTTTATATTATTTGAATAAAGTGTTTTTCTTTGAGGCCTTTTGGGACGCCACCTTGAGAAGTTGAGTGGTTTTGGGTAATTGAAGGGTCTCCTGTGTCTTTTGGTTTGCTTCTCAGGCATTTGAAGAGTTTGTGAGCTCTTATTTATTGAAGGTCTTTGCTCCAGCATTTCATCCATGAAAATTATGCTAAAGTTATGCTGTCGAAATGACAATTGACATATTGCTTCGAGGATGTCTACCTCCTAGCCTTTCATCCAATTTCGTGTTTGCAATATAACACCTAGTTGGCTACATTGCTGCTTCTCAACATCAGACTAGCAGATTGAGCATCAAAGATTAATGAATTTTGGAGTATTTTCACAGTTTGAGTTCCTGGTTTTTGCTACAGCTGAAGCTGAGTTTTGTTCATATCTTTTGGAGTGAATTTTATTTTGTTCTGGGTACTTTGGCCATCCATTTGTTGACTGAAGGCGCCACTTTCCACAAAGTATTGGAATTTAATTCCAAGTATTTAATTTTTACTTGCAAAATCAATTTTTGGTGAAGGCCGTACCATCTAGAGGTGCATTGGAATTCGTGCCAAATAATCTGGAGACTTTGGTGGCTGTTTCTGGATTGCATCTTGGGCGCCAGACTTCTAGGGAGTATTTGCAACTTATTTCACGTCATTCGGAGGAGAATTGAGTGAGTTATGAACATTTCATTGATTCTCATAGTTGCAGATTGATATTTCCAGTTTACAGTTTTTGTATCAGATTGTAGAAGTTCTGATTTCTGATTCATTATCAGCTGTTATAGAGTTAAACAATCATTGAAAAACATCTATTAATCTTGTGTTTGAAGATTATTGTATTTCCTATGTAATTTGCAGCTTATTTCTCATTTGTACAAACTGTAAACAGTAGTACTGTTCCAATTTTAATTGCTGCAATTTCTTTCTGTATCTTCTCACATAAGTCCTCTGGATGGTTTACCGCCAGTGTGGTTAAATTGATTGTAATATCTTATACCCACTCATAGTGGTGAATCCCCATAGCTCTGTGGATGCCCGCCGCAGCGGATGAATTGTTTTCTATTGTAATCTTTTCCCCCCACTGTTTGGTGGTAGTGTGGAACTGTTTCTCATGGCTGGTTATCCGCCTATCATTTCATAATTTCAATTTTTAACACTCCGTCATATGTTAGCACCTCGCCCTCAGTGGGATCTTGAGTGCACATTCTTGACGTTGAGTAGTTCTTCAATTCAAGTTCAGTTTTCAGTTTGATGCTAACGCTAATCCAATCAATTATTGCTGGTTATGTTGTGTTAAATTATCGAAAAAAATTGGTTAGCATATTTCAATGAACTTCCAGACTTCTAGACACCTTCTTTCATCCTTCTTCCATGGCGAATTTCAAACTTGGCAAATTTTTCACAAATTTCATCTTTTAAGAGCTGATTTTCCATGACTTTAACCTCAGATCTGACTGGTTTCGAACTGGTTTTTTTCAGATTTCAATGTTTTTTTTGGTCTGATTTTCATGCTTTTTGACCTTTTTTTTTTCAGATTTTTCAATAATTTTTCAAATTTTCTCTTTGATTTTTTGAGAGTTCTATCAAGTTTTTCGAACTTCTGAGTGCGTTTTTGGAACTCGGGACCTTCTAAATATAGAAACTTTCCAAAAATAGAAACTTTCTAAAAATAGAAAAAGCAAACCCTAAAAAATAGGGAACCTTGTTTGGTCCGAAAATGCCAAAAATGAAAAATCGAAAAACAAAATTTCCTAAAAGTAGGAAGTCTCGAGTAATGAATTCACGATCGATCTTCGTCTCCTGGGCCTTCTGAGTGCTTCCATGATGTCACGCTTGATTCAAGCATGAATTACGGACTTGGCTCGTAACTCTAAAGTGACCTAAAACTCTCAAAAAGTGATCTCAATGCTTGAAGTAAGGAGACAAAAGCGGTAGGGTCCCATTTGCAATGGGGGCGTGTGTGAAAGGTCACAACAAGACTGAACTCTGAAAGTCATCATCTCACTTTGCATGTTATACTGTTGCGAAGGTCTCAAAAAACCCAGAAGGAATCTCCAGACATGCAAAGAAAAACTCTGCATCTAAGCCCTGAAATTTGCTCCAGAAGCTGGACTGCTAAAAATAGTAAGTTGTCCGTTTTCGCTCAAATTTTGCACACGAGTAACTTGATGTGCTCTGAATGTAGTGTGACTGTTGGAATTTCAAAAATGCTGAAGGATTGCTTGTAATTGCACACTTACTAAAAATAGTAAGTACCCAGAATTTGATGAAATTTCAGTGGAAGCTTGTTGGAAGCACACTGATATCAATGTTAAGCTCTGTTTTCAATTTATTCACCCCATTTGACCACAAATTGGCTGGAAAGATGGAAACCCTAATTTTCAGACTTGGCCAAATTCACGTTTAAGTTCAAAGGTGGAGAAATCCCCGGAAAGGCAGACACCAGAAAAGAGATGGAAAGAGAGAGAGAGAGAGAGAGAGAGAGAGAGAGAGAGAGACAAAAACCAAAGCAAAAAGACCAGAATGGAGCAAAATTTAGGGGGTCCCCATCTTGAATGGGGCGATGTGTGAAAAGGTCACAACAGTAACCTCCACCGAAATTAAATTCTCTTTTGTAAAATATAATTACAACATGCCAAAATTTAATAGTTTTCTCACATTTCCCTAAAACACATTCCAAAGAACGTGGAGACATACAAATAACATAGGATTACAAGGTTAATGTTACTTTATCCTAACATTCTCCCACTTGGCATTATACATTGTAATTACATCCAAGAGATACAAATAATAAATTCAAGTACGATAATCAAGGGCCACAACCTTCCTGCACCAAGAGAACTTAACTGTGGTCACTAGCTTCGTAAAGGAATTTGCAACATTATCCAAAGTGTCAACCTTATCAATCAAGACCTTACCATTATCAACCATTTCTTGCACAGAGTGATACTGAACATCAACATGCTTAGTATGGGCATGATACATAGGATTTCTGGGCAAGCAAATAGCACTTTGATTGTCACATCAAATCCTCATTGTCCTGCAATCAAAACCAATGCTATTACCAAGCTTCTGTAACCATACCACCTCCTTAGAGGCATGTGTAGCAGCCATATACTCTACTTTAGTGGTGGAGAATGCAATTGTAAGCTACCTCTTACTTATCCAACTCATTGTACCTCCAAACAAAGTAAATACATAGCCACTGGTGGACCTTCGACTATCCAAGGTACTTGCCCAATCTGCATCAACAAACCCCTGTATGTCCAATGACTTGACCACATTATCAGTACCATGATAAACTAAACAATAATCAAAAGTACCTTGCAAATATCTAAACACCCTCTTAACAAAAGTTCAGTGCTCTCTACTAGGATTGGACATAAACTTGATTAGAATTCCCACTGCTTGGGCTATATTTGGTTTAGTGGAAACCTTTGCATGCATCAAACTACCAATGGCACTAGCATAAGGAACCATAGACATATCCTCAAAATCATCATCAAAATTAGGACACATCTAAGCTCAACTTAGTACCAACCAAAAATGGAATACTAACTAGCAAAATGGTATCAATATACTTACTCTAACTTAACCAAAGCTTTCTGTGACCTCGATCTCTATTGATTTCCATCCCAAGAATATATTTTGTAGCCCCCAAGTCCTTCATATGAAATGTGCCAAAAAGTTGTGTCTTGAGCTCACTAATCATTACCTTGTTGTTAAACAACATATCATCAACATGCAAGACAATAATCAAAATCTGATCATCAATAACCATTATGTAAACACCATGATCCTCTTCGCTCCTAAGAAAACCCATCTTCAATGCAAAAGCATCAAACTTCTAGTACCACATCCTGGGTGACCGTTTCAAACCATACAAAAATCTCTTCAACCTGCAAACCAATTGTTCTTTTCCTTCCACAACAAAACCGTTAGGTTGTTGCATATAAATTTCCTCCTCAAGATCCCCATGCAAGAAAGCAATTTTAACATCCATTTGCTCTATCTCAAAATTGCAAGCAACTACAATAGATAATAGGAATCTAATAGAAGTGAATTTAGCAACAAGAGAGAAAATTTCACCAAAATCAACTCCCTCTCTTTGGGAGTGCCCTTAGCCACTAATCTAGCCTTGTACTGTTTTGACCAACCATCTACTCCAAATTTCTTTTTAAATACCCACTTGCATCCAATGGGCTTCCTTCCTTTGAGAAAACTAACAAGATCCTAGGTGTCACAACTATCCAAAGCCATCATCTCCTCTTGCATGGCTTGCAACCAAAACTCACTTCCCTGAAATATTTTGTAATGTCCCTTTGTTGATTTGCCCTAGATTTTTCCCTCAAATCACAAATTGCAACAAATTAGGGATAAGGGTTCATTCTACCAAATAAATATTTCTTTAATGATGCAATCCTGGATTGGAATCCTGTAATCACCACATCAACAATATATATATGCTTATTAGTGCTAGTCAATTACGTCACATCCATAGATTATCAACAATGCTAACATATTAGGATTTTGGGAGAAGGGACATGATGGGTCTGCCCTAAGCCATATACCAAGCCTAAGAGGGTGTATACCACAACCCTCCCCCTTGGCGACTTGTATTTGCTTTCCCCATCAATGTCTCAACTCCCTGAAGACACTTGCCATCTTGTGGGATTGGGCGGAGGTCACAAGTGGAGTCTTTTGGCTCTTACCACTCCACCCAAGGCCCTTCCTTCTTGTGGAATTGGACGGAGATCGTAAGTGGGCTCTTTTGGCTCTTACCACTTCACCCCAGGCCCTTCCCACAAGGTGGGTTTCAGACACTCAAGCAGATCACATTCTATCACAAGACATATACTAAAATATTATTTATTATCCATAAGCAAGATATACACATATGCAAAGAAATGAATGACAGAAAATATCTGATATACCCCTGATTATATATGTGGCATAGCAATGGATCGGACTGGTTTCCTTTTGATTGTTGTTCTCTAGCTTTTCCTTTTTTTCACCGATTTGTTCTTAATACTCATAAGATATTGTTAGTGTGGATCAACAAATAAGCATCTGTTATTCATACTTATATTAAAGCATCATAATTTCTTATAAGGCTAAATAATTGCTGCAAGCATCATTATTGCATAATCGAATATAATTCATATAAACATATATCTATAACTATTATTAATTAATCTAATTACCTTCGCATATACATATTACCTGTATATATTTACTTAATATTTACTTATTCATATATATATTCATATATTGATAATTATATTATCTCATTTCAAACTTGTTATTTACTTCTTAAAGATCTGTATATATATCTTGTTCTGCATATTTTCCCTGTTGGTATCTGTTCTCTTAATTCTGCATTTATCTCTTCTATATCTTCTATGCAAATCTGTGTATGATTCGATGGTCATAATCTATTAAGATGTCTGCCATTACACCTAATAATATTCCTTATTCCTTTCTTTCAATCTGCTTTTCAAATGATATTTCAGTCCTTTCTTGATGTGCTTTGAAGCTGCTCTTATTTTCTGTTATCAATAGATTGATATTATTTTCTTGTCCCTTCCATTTGATTCTGTATTGATTCCTCAGAAATCCCTTCTTTGAGTATATTGCTGCTGCTTATCTACTTATCGATTCTTTTCTCATTCCCCTATATTTATATCCTTATGTCTCCTTTAAGGGGAGACACCCTTTTGAATAGGAACAACCTTCAAAGGGACGTGCCCCTTTATTAACAAACCTGCTGCATGTTTACACTTAATCGCTGTCTTCTTTAAGATTCCAATCGCTGCCTATGAAGTCTGAATGCTGCCTTTGTGAACAGCAGCATCATTTCTTAACCGCTGCCTTCTTATTAAAGATTGCTGCTTGTCTCTTTATTAACCCCATCAATGTCTTATATGAATGATGGTAATCACTATTGTTTATGATCAATATATATATATATATATAATGCTTATAGTATTATGGTAGTACTTATAATTATAATAATAATATTATGTTGTTAATATTTATATTGTTATTTATTTTATTTATCTATTTGTATTTCAATGTTTTATATTTTAGTGTTACAATTTCGAGGGCATGACATATTTAGGTTCATTGTCAGTACTCAAGAAAGCAAATACAAAATGGTAATTTGATGGGCTATATCTGTCAATTGGATTCTGCTGCCTTGTGGACCTCTCCAAGGTAGGAGTAATGGGCTCTACTTGTTCTTCTTCTTTTGTGTACTCATCCGTCACATCCTTTGAACTATCTAAACCCTCTTCTTCTTCTCCATCCTCAGATCCATTTGATTGTTCTTCCCCATGTGCATCTTTTTGCTTCTTAATCTTTGTCTAGAAGTGCATTGTCTTTGTCTTATCTTTCTCCTTTGGTTGTTCTTCTTTCGAGTAAGCTCTAAACTCCTTGAAAATCACATCTCTAGAAAAGATTATTTTATGGGTTAGAGGATTCCCAAGCTTATAACCTTTTACGTTCTCACCATAACTAACAAAGATGCATTTTTGAGCTTTTGGATCCAGTTTAGATCGCTTCTTTTGAGGCACATGAACAAAAGCCTCACAACCAAAGGCCCTTAAGTGTGAAACAAAAAGGTTTTTAACTATTCACACTTCATAAGGAGTTTTATCAACAAGAGCTGAACAAGGAGATCTATTAATCAAATAACAAGCAATAACAATTGCTTCTACCCAAAAGCATTTATCAAGCTTAGCACCACTCAACATGCTCCTAGCACTTTCCATCAAGGTTTGGTTCCTTGCTTTTGCTAACCCATTTTTTGGGGGAGTATAAGTAGTCTTCTGCCGAACGATACCTGCATGCTTACAAAACTTATCAAATTCCCTAGAACAATATTCACCCCCCTTGTCAGATCTCAACACTTTATGTTTTAATCTGATTGACAATGAACTAAGGCCTTAAATTCTTTATACTTAGTGAAACTCCAAATTTAGAACACATAAAATATTGTCATTGATATCAAAAGAGTATGAGAAATTGTTAAAATATTGTCATTGATGTCAAAGGTGAGAAGAGCACTTTGTCAATAGAAGAAATCGTATGATAGACAAAGGCCAAAGGCCAAAGGCCACTAATTGATGTTTGAAGACTAGTTAGTATCATATTGAGAAGAGTGGATAAAAGATGAAGTGTGTGAGTGGAGCAACAAAAGATATATCAATGATGAAGTAAA
Organism: Sequoia sempervirens; assembly: GCA_007258455.2. Classification (NCBI taxonomy): domain Eukaryota; kingdom Viridiplantae; phylum Streptophyta; class Pinopsida; order Cupressales; family Cupressaceae; genus Sequoia; species Sequoia sempervirens. The sequence continues at coordinate 81,190 of VDFB02252448.1, forward strand.
TCAAATTCAATAAAGGAATAAGGGAATGAATAAAAGATATATTTGAAGCGCTTCTGACATGATGAAGAAGTTAATTAATTAAATAAAGATTAGTTTTAACCAAAAGTCATAAGGGTAGGGTGAAGGGTTGTGCCTCATGATGAGACAAGATATATAAGAGAAGTCATTCCATGAGATATTATGTGTGGGAAAGTTTTATCATTCAAGAGTGAGTCAGAAATATAAAAGGGAGGAAGGTTTTATCATTTAAAGAAGTGCATGGAATTAAAATATGTAGCATGAAGTAAATAAGAGGAATATAGAAGAATGAAGTAAATGAATATCATTAATTGAAGATCTGGTTTAGAATAGTCGAGACAAGTTGAAGAGCTATGACCATTGAAGAATAAGAAAATAATAGAAGATCATTGAAAGGCAGCCATTAAGGAGAAATAAAAAAGAGAAAAAAAAGTCTTAAAATGAAGGAATTTGTCTTAACAAAAAGACATATCCTTTTAATGATTTTTCTCTTTTCAAAGAGATGCAACTCTTCTTTGAGATATAAAGATATAAATAGATGCGTTTGGAATAGAAAGGAAGATCTATTAGTCAAGAGAGAAGTGTGTGGAGGATAAAAGAAAATATTGTTGTGGATATGTGTGAAAAGGCAACAATCAAGTTTGAAAAGGCAACAATTATTATTTAAGAGGAGTCATGACTATTTGAAGGGTCATTATTTTTGAAAGGATGTATTTCTTCATAGAAATATGAAGATATAAAAGGGAATAAGAAATGTCTGAGAAGTGTGGAATAAATGTAATATCATACAAGCAGATTTGTGAAGAAGGGAAGTGTGTGAGACACAACGATATATCATTCAAGAACAAGAGATTTAAGAAGAATATATGCAGATTTGTGTGTGAAGATTTTGAGGAGAATATAAAAGTAGATCATTAAAGGCTATTTGTAAAGAAGATTTATTCTCAAGAAGACAAGATTCTATTGAAGAGGTTGGTGGTGTTGTGACCTTTTCACAGATCACCCCATTGCAAATGGGGACCCCCTAATTTTCGCTTCATTCAGGGCTTTTGGCTTTGCTTTTGGGTTGTTTTGTCGTTGTCTCTCTTGTTTCCTTCTTTCTTTCCGGGGTGTGCCCGTCTTTGAGCTTGAATTGAGATTTTGGCTAAGTTTGAGAATTAGGGTTTTGAATCTTCTGGTCAGTTTGAAGTCAAATGGAGTGATTGAGTTGAAGTCTGAGCATGGCACTGCAGTCAGCAAGCTTCCAACATGTTCCCAACAAAATTTCAGTGAATTCCGACAACTTACTATTTTTAGTAAGTGCCTAATTTGGGACATTTTCTCTACACTATTGAAGTTCTCTCAGTTTCATTGCATCCAGGACATGTCAGGCTGCTCATTTGCAAATTTTGAGCTGAAACAGACAACTTTCTATTTTTAGCAAGTTCACCTTCGGGGGCAGATTTTAGGGTTTGCATGCGTTTTTTTTTTTTTTTGAGGTTGTGAATCCTCTCTTGTTGAACAATTCAGTGAAATACCAAATCACATTGAGGAGGAGACTACATGATGAAGAACCTTGGAGTTGAATGCATGATCTTTCTAGCAATCTTAGCATGCAGGAGATTTTGTTCAAGAGAGGATAGAGTCGCCGTTGGTAACTTTATTCTGTGTTGGTGCGGTCACGAAAAACACATCAATAGAATTGGCGCTAGGAGGAGGGCCAACATTGAATTGTTCTAGAGGCTGGAAGGAACCAGTATAAGTTTTGAAGTTCCAAATCAAAGATATGTTAGATCTCTCGTGTCAAAAAATCCAAAAAAAGTAAAAAATTGAAAAATTCCAAAAAAGGTAAAAAGCAGAAGTGGAAAATCAAAAAAGAGATTTCTCAATGGATGGGCGTCCATTCCATATTCCTTGCCCTCGGGATAGTCTCGTGGATATTGTTCGGATTCAAGAAAGATTGAATGCACAGCTGCACCCCGAGAATTTGTCTAAGTTTGCATTGCCAGGAAGATGTCGAATTCATGAGACCTCTCAACACGAAGAAATCAGTTGCTTAACATTCCTCTCAAGGATAGAGCTTGTTCTCCAAGGGAAAATTTTCTTTTGGGATGTCCCGAAGCTGGGAGTATTGGATGTAGAACCTGACGATTATAGCATTCCAAAAGTTATGGATGAAGCCTTCATGAGATTCATACTTAGGATCCAAAATTAGATGGAGCTAGGCAATGTTCGCTTGAAAGGCGTTTTGCTCCCTCGTTGGTGTCGGATTCACAACGCACCTCATCCAAAATTCACTTGCACAACATGTGAAGAAGCCATCAACTTCGCTAGTTGTCGCCTCAGATTATCAGTACTACCATATGGATTCTTCAGAGACAAAGGATGGATTGAATATGTCACACAAACATTTTTAGCACTAGATGAAGAGCGTACCTCAACATCATCCAACAACAAGGAGAATAAGTCACAACGGGATGATGTGATCGAGCTTAGGGAGCAAGCAGAAGAAGATTGTTCCTACATCACGCTAGAACAAGAGGCAATGGGATATATCCAAGCAAGAGGAACCACCTGTTGATGTGATTTTTGTGACCGTACCAATCAACAGAACAAAGTAATCCGAAGGCTACTCCATTCTCTTTTGATCAAAGAATTCCATACGCTAAGATTGCCAGAAAGTTCGTATGTTCAACTCCAAGGTTTTGAACTGTATGGAATATCCTCAGTCGGTTCGTTGTGAATTTCTGTTTTTACGAGGGGACTTACACAATTGTTCAAAAAGGCTTGCAACTGACAACAAATTAGTGATTGGAAGGGAATTAGTTCAATACGAATGATTTAGCGATGAGGTACGTTTTCCTAAAACTAACCAAGAGTGTATTGAATGTAAATGAGTATAGGGATAAGAAGGTTCTACTCTAAGACGGGATGTGGGATTAATCTCAACAGACTTCAACCTAACTCTGCTTTACCTCGCGTGGGACAGCTTACATAAAGTTGGTGCAATCTTCAAGGGAGTGGCAAGAGGTTTTCTAGTTGCAATTTGGCATCAAGACACCATCAAGACGATGCATGCCGAGACATAAATCACAACCAAAGTTAAGCTTAAAATTTTTTCCAGTTGACCACACAAGGCAAACTTGCTGTCAGTAGGCTACTAGTGGTATGGATTAAAACGAAGTTGCCTTGATTAACACCACAAATCCACAGCTAACTACTTGCATGAAAATAGAAAATTACGCTACTTTAAACTACTTGAAGTTGAAGGGCGAAGAAACCTCACTAACTGCTCATAAAAAAAGACAAATTCACCATCAATGAAACTATTATATTATGATAGTTTTCGTAACAATTCCTTACAAAATTCTCAAAGGGAGAACTTTCCTCCTTCAAACTATACTAAGCTATCAAACTATCTCTCTGCTCTAGTCTCTAGTTTGATTTAGTCTCTACTTCTAATGATCTAATTCTAATGAGTACAAATGAGGGGGGATGCCCCTTTTATAGATGGCCAAGTCCAATGGACGGCTTAGATTACAATCAAATGAATGGCTTAGATTAAGCCACCTCAACCCTAACCCTAAAAACTGCCAGAATGGGGAGTGGTACAATAAATGAATCACAAGATTCCCACTCACTCCCTAAATAGTAAAGGCAATTAATGCCCACAATCAGTCTTCTAGAAGGTCATCATTCCAGAAGTGCGTTTCCAGTCTCCTCCTCCTTGGCTGCAAAATCAATGAACCTGGCAAGCACAGCCTCAACCTTCTGAACTGAGATCGGTGGAATGTGATCAAGCTGAAATTCCAACACCATGATTGACTGCCCATGCCGTGTGCAAGATTTTCTCCAAGTGGTCAAGGCATTTTGGGTATTCTGAATCAGGCTGGAGAAAGTCGAAATATTTTCAAACTCATCTTGCACAAAGGACTTCATCTCTGAAAAGAAAGGTGGCAGCCTACTCCTCAATCCATCAGTAGTCACCTCATCAGAATTCAGCCGTCTAGCAAAGATTTCCTTCAAGGTGTTCAGGACTCCATCAATGATGTTAGTCATAGCCTTTCTGACTCTAGCTGAATCGGCCTGTGCTGCATCGAAGAATCCACGTCTCGTGACTACTGAAGAGTACCAGCTGGTAAAATCGCACTTATCACCCTCTGAATAACTCCTCCATCAATCAACATCCGCAAAGGAGTATGCATCAAGGCCTCCAGACGCTGAATAACTTTACTCTGATAGACATGAGCATCACCCCAGGCTTGATCAACTGCCTCCACTCGTGCCGTAATGCCGGAAGCTTGCTAGTAAGCATGAGCAAGATCCTCTATGAACTTTTATGTCTCAGCACGAACACCTGCAACCCATTTATCTGCCTCCTGTGCCATCTTCCTCAAATCCTCCAAGCCACTGACTGATTCTCTAGATAACTCGGCTGGAAGCTCAATAGTCGGAATCTCCTGCCCACAAGGACGAGACAAATGCTGCATGTAGCCTATCAACGTCTTGTGCTCTTTCTTCAATTTCTTGTACTTGCCTTCAGTCCTGAGCAATCTGTCCTTAAGCACCTAATAGGAGTTATCGCACTCCTCAATGATCTGTGCTGCTGTGGGGCGACCTAACTCCATGGTTGTGATCATATAATTCTATGCTATAGCCTCATCTCGCTCACAATCAACCCGTGGCACAACTACGTGAAGGGTGCGAGAGCCATCCTCGTTCGTTGAGATCTTCGAAAATTTCCTAGCTCTCTTCTTGGGTGGAGGCGCGTTGATCCTACTCAAAAATTCCTCCATCTCTACTGCTGGATCAACCTCTTCACTAGGGCTCCTTCTCATTCTATCTCTAAGCCAATCAGGTACCACCTACTATATATCAAATGGCTGCTCATCTCTTGCTTCTTCCTCACGAACTTCTTCTCTAACTTCATTCTGGCGAGGCTCATTGGCCTCTAAGGGCTGAGTATCTCCTGAAATTGCATCATCCTCTAGAGTCGCCTCAAGCTCATGCTGGAAGTGAGTGTCAGTAGCAGTTTCCTCATCTTCCTCCTACTGATCATCTCTAGTAGGTGCGTTAACACTTTGGCCAACTGATTCTCTTCTTGGTGGCTAATTTTCCTCATGTAATTCCTGCTCCTGATTCAACACATTTCTCTGATCAACGAAAAGTGAAACCTCCTGTATACGTGGAGAACGTGTCTCCAATGGCCTAAGTGACTCAACCACAACTCTCAGAGGCTCCAGCTGAACTAGCTCCTTCCTTTGAGATTTTGGACCTTGGGTAATCTGTTTCTTCCTACTAGTAGTTGGCGTCCTATGATCTCCCATCAAGTTGTAAGTCAAAGGAATTGACCTACTCTTCAATTTGTTCACATACCTTTCAACCCATGCTCTGGTGAAAGTCATGACTGGGATACAAAGCGTGTCCAAATCAACAATCTCTAGCTCCGACCAATCTGGAAGTGGAAGCGGCGTGTCTCTCACTACCTCATAATCTGGATGGAGAACGTTCATGTCTTCATCCACCTGATCTGGTACTGGAATAATTTCACACTCCCTAATCATGCTTATTGGTAGCCTCGAAAACATCCTTTTCCTGACCTCAGCCTCATCTGATGTATTAGACCAGTAATCCTCAATATTTTCCTTATGAATAAACTCCTCTGACAGTATCCATCTAATATTCCTGTGAGGATTGTAATATTGCTTGCTGGTGTGATAGGAAAGATGGAAGAATTGAAGCTCATTTTCAACTTCCCTAGCTGCCTGAAGTGAAGGACACACTTCATCTGAATTCCCCATGATGATTGGGAAGTCAATCCCTCCCTTCTTCTTTCTCTTCTGAATCTTATCATAGGCAACAAGTTGCCTAGATATCTCTAACATCAAAATTCTATTCGTTGGGTACTTAGGCAATCTATATGGGTATGAAGAAAATCCTTGCAACTTGATGTAAGAGAATTTCGGAAACTGAATGAACCAACACCCATACCTTTCTATTAACTCTTGAGCTTCCCTCGAGATCCTATGATGAGTCCTCTACTGAAGTGATCTCGTTATATGCATGGTAAAGGCATCATTGACCCGCTTGTAATGGGAGGTGCTCGTCAGGTGTAGTTGTGGACAAGCCTCGTGGATTTTGAACTGATGAGAGCCACATCCGATTGGCTCCTTGTATGAAATTCCCCTATACTTTGTCATATGAGCCAACATGTAAACAATGTAGGAGCCCATGTAGAAAGTCTTCGTCCTCCTTAAACTCAGGAGCTGCTCATGCAAATTGTCACTAATCATCACCGCCCAGTTGATGTGCTCTTTTCTTTCCAGCATGAGATTGATGTAATAGAACATCCATGGCTCAAAGATAAACGCTTGAGGACAGCCTCCAACTCTGCTAAGCATCATGATCAGGTCACAGTACTCCTGCTTCAAATCATCTGATATAATTTGCTTCGGCAACTTCGTGCGAGAGGGCTTGGGCTTGTTCATCCAGCGAGCGTTGATCATGTTAGCACATCTCTCGAATGTGGAAGCATACATCTGCTCAGCATGCTCCCTCGTTTTTTAAATCATCCTCTTGTGTGATGGGATTCCGAATGCCTCGCCGATAGCTGCAGGAGTGAGGTTGGCAAACAATCTACCATCTGGTGAAACAATGGACTTGTGATCCGAGTCGTAGTAGTTAGCACACTCCATCATCAACTTTGGACACTGAATTGCTGGAGAAAAACCAGCAGCTGCATACAACCCACTTCGAACAATATTGTGTGAAGTTACTGAAGGAAGATGATTGCCAACTCCCATGATTCGACTTTTAAAAGCCTCCATGTTGAAAGAGCCCAAATTTGTATCAGCCAGCTTGCCCAACTTTGAAGTGAATTTCGACTCCGGCAGGAAAGGCTTGCTCAACTTCTTGATAACAGCCTGCCTGGATGTAGCATTACTATCTCTGCCTGGATGTAGCATTACTATGCCTGCCAGTTGCTCTTACTTCAGCCATCCTCAATTTCTCCTCCAGCAACTTCGAACTTTCGACACTTAAAAAGTTTTCTGAGCAAGCTTCAGCAACTTCAACTCTTTTATCATATAGACCAACTTTACTTTCAGCAACTTCAGACTTCAAACTTACTCCACAATGCGAATTAACTTGAGCTTCAGCACACAACAATTCTTCTTCTTCTTCAAGTCGAACTCCCTCAATGCTTGCACTGCAATTTCAACTTAAGAGCTGGAATCGAACTTCTTCATTTGATGGATAAAAATGAAGCAACTTCTCAGCTCATATAGCCAAGTCGAATTCTAGAAGAGGCTATCTTTAGCCAGCTTATTAAATCTCCACTACTTCACAGCAGGAATTCAAATTTCCCTCCTTTGGCAATTACAACGTTTGTCATCTGGCGTTTGGAATCTTGACCTAGAATTTCAAAAGATTCATCTTGACTAACATACTTTAGCATTTTAATTCATTTTGAAAATATTCACTTCAATTGCATCTTCTTAAGAAATTCACTTCACCAGCTGAAGCTCTGACACTCAATTTTATTCATCTCTGACTCTGGAAGATTCATCGCACGAAGAATTCGATCAAATTCACCTAGGCAATCCACTTCAAATTCATCATCTGAAGCATTTTATTCTCGAAAACACATTTTATTCCTTCTGCCTTAGAAAATTTTAAATTTTCCCTAGGAAAATTTCATGATTCAAGTGCCGATCAAAATCTTTATCCTGAAAGCCTTGGCGAAGTGTAGAAGACTTTAAAATCCATCCCTTGTCGAAGACGCTTGATACCTAGAAGAAAATTCCCTTCAGAACATGTTGAATTCATTGGTCTACAAACGAAGGGGTACATTTAATTTTTGAATTTTAAACCTTAGAAAAATATATTTTTCATCAAATTTATTCCAATTCTTCATCTCTGGGCGTATTTTCTTGCTTTGACTTGAAAATTTTCATCATCCTTGTGAAGCCGTCACCTTCTGACTCATCCATTGCCAATTTTATTCACGCCTCTAAAAATTTCACATCTTCTCCAACTTGGGCGTATTTTTCCTAGAGATGAAATTTTGTGCCTTAGAAAAATTTCAAATAAAATCACTAGTATAGGTGCATTTATGCATCAAGGAGAAATTCGAATTTTGCCTTGGAAAATTTTCTCCATTTAACTTCAATCATGGCGCATTCCACCTGTGGTGAGGAATTTCCATCAACACATATATTTTCATTTAGAAGGCCACCATCTCCAACATCTTTGGGGCGCATTTCATACATGGAGAAGGATTTATCTTCATGCCTTAGTCATTTTTTATTTTATGTCTCATCTCACATCTTCACACATCACCCCATTGCAAATGGGGACCCCCTAATTTTCGCTTCATTCGGGTCTTTTGGCTTTGCTTTTGGGTTGTTTTGTCGTTGTCTCTCGTTTCCATCTGTCTTTCTGGGGTGTGCCCGTCTTTGAGCTTGAATTGAGATTTTGGCTAAGTCTAAGAATTAGGGTTTTGAATCTTCTGGTCAGTTTGAAGTCAAATGGAGTGATTGAGTTGAAGTCCGAGCATGGCACTGCAATCAACAAGCTTCCAACATGTTCCCAACAAAATTTTAGTAAATTCCAACAACTTACTATTTTTAGTAAGTTCCTAATTTGGGACATTTTTTCGGCACTATTGAAGTTCTCTCAGTTACACTGCATCCAAGACATGTCAGGCTGCTCGTTTGCAAATTTTGAGCTGAAACAGACAACTTTCTATTTTTAGAAAGTTCACCTTCGGGGGCAGATTTTAGGGTTTGCATGCGAAGCTTTTCAGTGCATGTTTGGAGACTCTTTTTGGGTTTTTCGAAAGGTTCGCAGTGATATAGCATGCAAGGTGAAATGATGACTTTTAGCACTTAGCCTTTAGAGGCTATTTTTAGGGTTTGCATGTCAGAGTTTTCAACGCATTTTTGGACATTCTTTGTGGGTTTTTCAAGAGCTACGCGGTGATGTGACATGAAAGCGGAGATGATCACTTTTCAACAGCTTACTATTTTTAGCAGGTCCATTCCAGCAACCGCCCAACACATCAGGATCACGAACGGAGCGAAGTGCAATAGAAATAGAGTCAAACGGAGGAAGTTTGAGCAACATGCATGTCAAATTAGGGTTTCCAGTTTCGGGACCCAAAATGAGGGGTAAAATGCCATAATTTTCGAAAACCGGTGTATCCCACTGCGATCAGTATCTTTCAAGCTATCTGCCGGTAAAATTTGAAGGCAATCGGGGCACTTACTATTTATAGTAAGGCGTTCCAGAAATAGGCTATAAATAGTAAGTCAGCAACAAGCGCCAGTGTGAACAGGCAAGTCTACCGATGAGGGTCACGACATTCAAATTTCATGTCAAACGGAGTTGTGGAAGTTTCAAAATCAGGCAGTTGCTATAAATAGTAAACCACCTCTAGAAACATGCTATAAATAGTAGGTCAGCACAAGGCATCAATATGAATAGGTCAAACAGGAGATGAGGACCCCATGGAGCGAATTTCATATCAAACGGAGTTGCAGAAGATCGAAAATCAAATGCTTACTATTTTTAGCATGTCCATGCAGAGGAATTAGGGTTTCCTAAAAAGTAGGGCGAAACGTGACGGTTACACAGAAGCAACATCCAGTCACGATCAATATCTTTCAGGCAGTTTACACACAAAGTTTGGGCTCATTTTGAGCAGTTACTATTTTTAGTAGGTTACTAAAAATAGCAGAGGCATGCATGCATCAGGCATCAGCAGTTGAGCCATGTCATGAAGATCAGGACAAAGTGAAAATCAAGCCTTCTGGAGCTAGAAATCAGCTTGAAATGCAAAACATTGAGAAACTTTCTAAAAATAGCAAGTTAGGGCAAGCTGAGGGCATCATGAACAATTTGCCCTAAGTCAGACAAAAAGCTGGAAAATTCATCCAAGTCTGATAAAATAAAAGCTCTAGCATCAAAATCCGCCCTAGAAGCTTGAAGAGCCATGAAAATTCATTAAGTATGAGAAATTTGAAGTCCAGCATGCCAAATACGCCTTAGCTACTTGAGGATGGCTAAAAATTCTTCTGAGTCCTTAAAATTTGAAGTAGGGACCCTTGAATGTGCCCTTGAAGCTGAAGATTGATGAAAAAATTTACTAAGTCCTCAAAATTTGAAGCAGGGACCCTTGAATGCGCCCTTGGAGGAAGATGCCATAGAGAAAATATTCTAAGTCATTCAAACTTGAAGCTCAACCCCTCATATGTGCCCTAGGCAAAGATGGAGCTGGAAATTTCTGTAAGTATGGAAAATTTGAAGTAGGTCCCCTTGAATGGGCCTTAACTTAAAGGAGGTTGGAAAAGTTTCTAAGTGTTTCAAATTTGAAGCCCAACACCCCAAATGCGCCTTGAAAGGAAGAAGAGGCTTAAAAGTTTCTAAGTGTTGCAAATTTGAGGCTCAACACCCCATATGCGCCCTTGCAAGCTTGAAAGGAGTTAAAAAAAATCAAAGTATAGAAAATTTGAAGTAGACTCCCTTGGATGCGCCTTAACTTGGGTAAGAGTTTAAAAAAGTTTCTAAGGCATTTAAATTTGAAGCTCAACACCCCAAATGTGCCTTGAAAGGAAGAAAAGGCTTAAAAGTTTCTAAGTGTTGCAAATTTGAAGCTCAACACCCCATATGCGCTTGCAAGCTTGAAAGGAGTTAAAAAAATCTAAGTATGGAAAATTTGAACTAGGCCCCCTTGAATGTGCCTTAACTTGGGTGAGAGACTAGAAAAATATTCTAAAGCATTTAAATTTGAAGCAAGGACCTCTATATGCGCCCAACTTTGGAGGAGGAGTTAGAATTTTTTTTTCTAAGTGTCTAAAACTTGAAGTATGACCCTCTAAATGCGCTTTCACTTGGAGATGGAGTTTGAAATTTTTTCTAAGTGTAGCAAATTGAAAGTTCACTACTCTATATGCGCGTGGACCTTGAGAAGGGTAGAAAATGTTGCTAAGGTATTGAAACTAGAAGTTGACACCTCCAAAGGCGCCCAAGAGGGCAAAATGATGAAGGAATTTCTTTAAGGCAAGGAAGTTGGAAGTGCAGAGGGCTAAATGCGCCCAACTTGAGCAAGTGATTGGAAAATATTCAAGTATGGCAAAATAAAAGTGAAGAGGGTTAAATGCGCCCAACTGCCAAGGGGTAGCTTGAAAATTTCTAAGGCAAGTCGAAATGGAAGTTCAAAGATAGTAAATGCGCCAAGCTTGTGAAGGTAATGAAAAATGTTTGACTCCACCTCAAGTACGCCTAAAGGAGAAGTAAGAATAGACTTTGGTGAGAAATCTTTTTCAAAGGTTGAAAATAAAAAATTAAAAGTACCCCTTCATTTGTAGACACATGAATTTGATGTCTTCTGGGAAGAATTTCCTTCTGGGTACTGGATATCTTCAACAAGGATATGATTTTGAAATCCTTCACGCCCTGCCGAAGAATTCAAGATAGAGATTTTACTTAGATGCCTGCTTGATGAAATATTCTAGAGGAAATGAATTATTTTTAGGACAGATAGGTTGGAAATTTGGCTAAGGCAAAAAGGGGATATCATGCTGATTGGAAAATTTTCTAAGGCAGAGAGAAATCAAACAACACCCTCTAAACGCGCTGTCAAGTTGGTACACAGGAAGCAGAGTACAGGATGGGTTAGAAATTTGGCTAAGGCATGAAGAATTTGAGGATGAAGTTTGCTAGGGGAAAATGATGAAGAGATCACTCAAATCTTGGGAGTCAAAGCATGGAAATTAGGTAAGTGAAGTGAATTTATATTATGAAGTGTTCTGATGCTCTTCTCCTTGCTTGTTTTGTAGGATGAACACCGAGGCCAAGGCTTGATGACTTGGGGAGATGAAGCGAGTACTTGGAGGAAATGGCTAAGTGTTGAGACCTAGTATGTGCCCAACTCAAGTGGCAAAGAAGAAATGTTTTCAAGGCTCAGCATGGAGGAAAAAATGGAAACCCAAGTGTTAATGGTCACCATCAAGTGCTTGAAAGTTGAAGAACAACATCAAGGAGGAAAATCATCGTCGAGCAGGAGAAAGAGGTTATAGGCTTGATGTTAGATCGAGAATGTGCCTGCCGTACCAGTCCAAGAAGTTGACGCAGTGTGAACGCGTCTATGAACATGAATCTTCTAGAGGATGGTGGACATTAATTGTTCATTTATTACTCCACTCCTCTTTTTAGGGTTAGGGCTTATGTGGCTCGATCTGAGCCCTTCATTTGATTGTAATCTGAGCTGTCCATTGGACTTGGCCAGCTATAAAAGGCCCTTCCCCCCCCCTCCCCATTTGTACGGGATTAGAGATTAGATCATTAGAGAATAGAGAGGCAGCTGGGTAATAGCATAGCATAGATTGATAGAGTAGTTTGAAGAAGAAGGAATGTTTTTCCTTTGAAAACTTTGTAAGAAATTGTTGTGAACACTCTCTCCATAAAAAGGGTTTTCATTGATGGTGAATTTCGTCTTTTGTTGTGAGTAGCTAGCAAGGTTTCTTCGTCCTTCTAATTCAAATAGTAGCTTAAAGTAGAGTAAATTTCATTTCATCCAAGCAGATAGTAATAATGGAATGTGGTGTTTGATCTAAGCAAGCTTCGTTTTTCCATACCACTAGCGGGCTCACTGATGGTGTGTTCGTCTTGTGTGGTCAACTGGAAATGTTGTGGACCTAACTTCAATCACAGTTTGAATGATGGTATTCGTCGTTGTGATGGTATCTTCATGTCAAGCGATGGTTTGAATATCCTTAGTCACCTCCCTTGAAGATTGCACCAACTCTGTGGAAGCTGTCCAACACGAGGCAAAGCAAAGTCCGGTTGAAGTTTGCTGAAGTTGAGCTCCATATCCTGCACTTAGGATAGAATTTAGACTTTCTAAACCTTGCACCCATTTTAATTTAGTACTTTTTGGTTAGTATAGGAAACCCATGCTTTGTTGATTAATCTTTTGAACTGTGAAAATCCCTTCCTCTACTGTTGAACAATTCCGTAAGTCCCCTTGAAATACCAGCAAATCACATCAAGCCAACTGAGACTATCCGTTGCATGAAGGAACCTTGGAGTTGAATGCATGAACTTTCTAGCAATCTTAGCATGTAGGAGATTTTGTTCAAGAGAGGATAGAGTCGCCGTTGGTAACTTTATTCTGTGTTGGTGCGGTCACGAAAAACACATCAACAGGTGGCTCATATTGGAGAGGTTGGTGCCCCATATTGACGAGGTTGGTGCTTCATTTCAAAGAGATTGGTGTCTCTTGCTGAGTTGGTGCTCAGTTGTAGGGATTGGTGTCTCTTGTGGGTTGGTGCCTACAAATTCTACAAGTGGGGATTGGTGTCTCTAGTGGGTTGGTGCTCACAAATTGTATAAGAGGGAATTGGTGTCTCCTATAGGTTGGTGCCTACAAATATTGTAAAAGAGATTTATATAAAAAACAATATTTTGCTGTGGTTTCCTCTCGTAAGGGTTTCCATGTAAATTGTGCGTTCTTCTTGTGTTGCATAATTATTAGATCTAATGTGAATGATATTGTGCAATTGACATTATTGTGGACATCAGAGGAGATAATTGCTGCAATAAGAGGTATTTTTCAATTATTTCCTTGTGGACGAACTGTATGCATTATGTGAAATATATTGTTTCTGTTCTGAGTATATATTTCAGAAATTCAACAGCAATGTGTAATCTATGTTATTTAATTGTGAATGCCTGAATTTGAATCATATTGTTGAATCATATAAGAAATATTACATTGGATCAGTGTGTGAAATTATCTTGTGGTACCTGGTTTAACTAACATGAAAGTTATCCAAAGATTTTACTATCAACAAACTGTTCGATGAAATGCATATGAGTTGAATGGGTGAAAATTTACAAATTTTTGTAAAATCTTAGAAAGGTATACTTCATCATTCTATGCTTCCTTATGCATCGAAATACCTTTTTTGTGTGTGTCAGATATGGGAGGGTTCATTGAAAGACCTGGGACTAGTCTGATTCATCACAAGCTTCTTTTGGTCTTCTTAGTGCATGTGCAGCCAAATTCAAAGGAGCAAATGATAATATTTAGATAGTATTTGATAAATGTGTTTCTAAGGCTCTCATTGAAGCTAATTTCATTTCTTCTAGTATGGCTTGTGTGTGTCATATTGTTAAGTCAAATGCATATTAAGCTTTAATGTCAGAAACGTTATATTTTTGGTATAAGATTCTGTTTTAAGTCTTTATGTGTAAGCCAGGAGCAAAGTGTCAATGCATGCGAATCTTCTAACATCTATTCATTATTGTATGTTTATTTAGTTGGCTGGTGTGGTTGCTGTTGAGGTTACTGGAGGTCCTACAGTTGAATTTGTCCCTGGTCGTAAGGTGAATGTGCAGCAGATTCTCAACAGTTGATCTTGAAATCAGTATCATATGCTAATATGTTATGAACTTATGATTCACCTGCTTTTTATTCAGGATTCATTAGTCTCACCACGAGAAGGGCGGCTTCCCGATGCCAATAAAGGTTTCTGGCATTCCACATGACTTATTTTTATTTTCAGTGTCTTCTTTATGCTTAAGTATGTATGGAATTTTTTGTAGAAGTATGAATATACTTATTTATCAATTCAATTTACTGAATTGTGGAAATTATGCTAATTATAGATATATGAATACTTATGATGCTAAGAATAGAATATCAACATTGCAAACTTGTGGTATTTCCTTCTTATATCTTTATGGCATTTGTGACTAATTTGTATTGGGGTGAGTAGAATTAAATCTATTTAAAGAACTTCATAAACTAAAACTTTGAATATATAGTGCGGTGCTGTGAGATATACAGTTCTGCTATTTTTAATATTGGGAATGACACTATTGTTAGAGAACAGTAGCCAGTCCAGTAGGCTTGGTTGAGTGCTCAGGTGAGTTGTGTAACATTTTGTAGATCAGGTTTCAAAACCCACTGAGCAAATACCCATATGAAAGTGGCTGTGTTAAAGCAGGTCACCCATAGGTGCTCTGTTTAGCTAAGGCAGGCATGTCACAAAACTGAACTGGGGCCTGCTAGTACCAAAAACGTTACTGGAGCTTGTTAGTCTCCAAGTTTCTTTGAGCAGCACTGCACAAAAATTGATACCTGTTACTTTGAAGTTTGTATAAATATGATGAGATACAAATAGACTTGTTTCTATTTTTGTTACTTATAATTTCTTTTAGTTGATGCCCTAGTATAACCTTTTGTATTCAGATGATTCTGCTCCTAATTCTTTCTCCAAAGAGTTTCTGACTTCTACAATGGTGTAAATTGGTTTCAAGATAGTCCTCAGAGAATTGTTTATATTATTTTTATGAAGAAGTTCATGAAGCATGCTCTGTTTATTTGGATAAAATAATAATTGAGGTTTCCAAATTCAATCTGGCATTTGCCTGCATGATTGGGAATGATTTCTTGATTTTTTATTTATTTAGAAGTTGTTTAAAGTGGGGGTAATGTTTTTTTATTAGAGAGATATATACGTTGTTTAAGATTTTAAATCTGGTTTTCTTAAATCTAGCAAGAATCCTTCTATGAAAGCTTGTGGCATGTTGAAGGCTGAAACTATAAAACTAAAATATATGCTTACTTTCAACTAATATGCAAGAATTTTAGTCTTTGCTTAAGAGTGTCCACTTAAACATGAACTGTTAAATGGAATATTTGTTGAAGAGAAAAGTTTTTTTCTAATAGATTAAATAGTTGGGTATATTTGGGCCCCTGCCCATAAAACATAACAGAAATATAAAATACAAATTACATATAGATATAAATGTTAAACACAGCCAGAAACATGAGAAACAGAACAAGGGGAAGACTCGACAAAAGTTCTGCCACACCAAACCTCACTATGAGCCAAAACAATCATCTACTACCACTGCAGCCACCCTTCTGAGTGCAAAAACTGCCTACTGCTACTGCTGGAACCACAATCAGTAACTCCCCAATGACCCACTTCTTGAAACTCCTATCCACCCCACGCCACCCAGCATTATCCTCCATCTGAATTTCATTAGGAACAACACAGTCCATGTATCATCTCAGCCCTACTCTTTGACCTGTGCACCTTATTATGGCAAAAGACTGGAATTGTGTGATCATTGGTGACCCTTTTTGTGGGTCGCTATGAGATCCATCAGTGCTTTATCAATATTGGATTAGCTAGAAGACACTGAATGGATTAGCTCTATGGTGGTACAACATAGGAGAAATAAGGATATGTGTTGACTTTAGGGAGTTGAATAAAGCTTGTGTTCATGACCCCTTCCCTACGCCATTTATAGAAGTACTTGAGTCTTTAGAGGTTATGGAAGTATACCCATTCATGGATGGCTTCTTTGGATATCACCAATTTAAAATAGAAGAGAAGGACCAACCTAAAATAATGCTTGCAACTTAATGCGGTTCATTCATGTTTATAGTTATGACATTTGGCTTGAAAAATGCTTATACAATATTCAATAGAATAATGATAAATATATTTAAAGATTTCATTCATAACTTCTTAGAAGTCTACTTGGATGATTGGGCTATTTATGGATTAATAAAACATCATGTCCAAGTCTTGCAGATGGTGTTGGAAAGATGTAGAAGCTTATAAATCTCGCTAAACCTTAAGAAATGTTTGTGGTACCATTTGGTACGCTCTTGGGTCATATCATATGCAAAAGGATGTGGTGGATCCCCTTAAAGTCACCATAATTTTGAATCTACCATCACCTAAGATTTCAAACAAAGTGAAAATATTCTTATGATATATGGGGTATCACCACAAGTTTATCAAAGGGTATGTGAAAATTTCTAGGCTGATAGAAGTACTCTTAAAGAAGAACAGCAATAAGAATTTCCAATTAATAGAATAGTAATAGGAAGTGTTCGGAACATTAAAGAAGAAAATCGCAAAGACACCCATTCTAATATTTCTAGATTGTACCATCCCATTTCTTGCACATGTCGATGTGTTAGGGACTGCTATTGGAGCTGTTTTAGGACAACCAAGGGAAAGTAAGGATCACCCAATTGCATTTGCTATCCACAAACTCTTCCAAGCAAAAATATGTATACCACAATGGAGAGAGAAGCATTAGCGATGGTTTATGCCTTACAAAATTTCAAACACTACTTGCTATCAAACCCATTCATATTGTTCATAGACCACAAAGCCATAAAGTACATGATGAACAGCCAATTATACATGCAATAATTTGTACATGGTTAATGCTAGTCCAATAATTTGAATTTAAAATAATGGTGAAACCAAGAAATTCAAACCAAGGGCTTGTCTACTTATTCAGAATAGGCATCCGTGAAGACTAGAGACCTATAAATGATGGATTACTTGGTGCAAATTTATTTAGAATAAATGCGTTACCAGAAGAACTCAATGATATTGCACAATTATTCTCAACCAATGAATTCCCAAAAGATAGCTCCAGAGATGAAAGAAACAATCTAATGTGGAAGTCATTACCATATACCTTAATAGAAGGAGAATTAGACATTATCAAAGAGATGAGGTCATAAGGAGAGTAGTGTTGGAACATGAGGAAATAGTTGAAGAGAAGCACATGAGGGAATATCTGTTTATAATTCTAGTGATGGATAACAAGAAAATTAATGCTAGTTGGATTGTGGTGGTCTAATTATTCAAAGATGCTAATTGATATGTATAGAATTGTGATGTTTGTCAAAGAGAGAAAACCCATCACAAAAGATGAAATGCCATTGTGGCCAATACTTGTGCAAGCCCCATTTGAAAAATGGACATTGATTTCATTAGACCAATAGATCCCCAAACAAGCAAATCACATGCAATATTCATAATAACAAGGATAGAATACCCAACTAAATGGGTAGAAGCGGAAGCTACCAAGAATTGCTTTAAAATCCATCTACAAAAACATCATTACTAGATTTAGTTGCCCTCTTAGTATAACCAGTGATCAAGGAAAGCATTTTGTGTACAAGACTATTGTAGAGCTTCTCAATAGTTTTATGATCACACAACACTTTAGAAGCCTTACCATCCCCTAGCTAATAGAGCATGTGAAGCTATCAACAAAATCTTAGGCATTTCACTGGCAAAGATGTGCAATGGCAACACAACAAATTGGGTTGTGAAGATACTAGTAGTGTTATGGGCATATAGGACCACATCTAAATGATTAACCAAATTTTGTCCTTTTGAACTAGTCTATGGGATTGACACAACACTACTTATGTGCTTTGTAACTTGTAGGGTTCATTTGGACTCATTCCATTTCTTCTCCACCTTTGGACATTCAAGCTTTCAATTCCTTGATCATTTCCCACATTCCTTCCATTTCTCTTTTTTTGGAATCTTGTTGCACCATTAGACCTCTGAAATTCCTCTAGTTCTACCTTTGCTTTTGTTCAACAATTTTGCATGTTTTTGTTGGATTGTTTCTAATCCCCCTTGTAGGGTTTTGGTGGATTTCTAGATTTTTATCCCCTTGTACGGTTCTTATCTCTAGTCCCACAATGAAACCCGACACCTCCTGTCCTTCCATCTTTTCTCGCATTCCCTCTTTTCCTCTTCTTGTGGACTTTTAGTGGACATTTGGACTTCTATTCCAATGTCTCCTCTTGATCTCTAGTTTTGTAGTGAGATCCCACATTTCTCCATATTGCTTGCTTTGCTCACTTCACTTTTGGACTTCCATTGTCATGTCTTGTTCTTATCTCCAGTCCAACACTAGAGTTTCGCAATTCTTCCAGATTGCCTCTATCACTCGCTGAATCTTCCCAAGACACCATTAATGCCTAGATTTGACTCTTGCAATTGGTCGAAGAGGATTTTCTTTCCCATAAACCGTTCATCTTGAGGCATAGATCTACATGCAATTTCAACAATGGATGATAAAGAATCCTTGTTCGCCATGAATGTAGTGGTTTAGTTCCAAATTGTCCATGATCTTCCTGCAAGCAATTAAGTGGCCAAGCAAAATGCTATGTATACAAGTTTGTTTTCCAAATAAAGCATTGATCATTTCTGCATTTTCACATGACTACAAGTGTCCAAGATTGTTTGGGTTTCATCTCTTGCAAATCCATTAACCTATAGAGTAGCATGTTTTGTAAATCATAGTGAGGTTGTTGTATTATAAATGGTGCTTGTAACTTAATGTCACCTTGGCCATTTGTATATCTTCAGGGGAATTTCTATGTGATGAATTGTAACATGCATTCTAGTATAAGTTTTGCTCCTCTCACATTTGCTAGTATGATTGTAATAGAGATTTGATGAATGTTGTAGCATTTTAAGTCAATGCTATCTTTGTAATGATTTGTTCTTTATTGCATATGGATTTCTAGAGTTTGGAGAGGGATTATTAAGTATGTTTGGTTGTTTGATATCATATCTCTGGTGTATGTATATCTATAGCTTATATTTTATTGTGATTAAAATGTGTTGTTTCTCTCAGTAAACTAGGACATTATAACCCATTGGATAAGGCACTAGTCCTAGAAGTTTATGATCAACCATACATTCAAAACAAAAAACATTATTCACCAGTAATTTAGGAGTAGGTTACTTTGTATGCACCTCATGATTCAGTGGTTCATACAAGGTAGCATCTATAGCGAGCCATAATAGTTCTTATCCAAAGGAATCATGTTTTGCATACCTTCGTCTTGCCTTTGTGCAATGATGTTCTTATTAGATTAAAAGAGGTTTTATGTGTGGTAGGTTTGTATTTGCTCTAGTGACAACTTTTGGGGCCAAGTGTACATTGGGTACTACTACAACACTTTTAGTTTGTTTATCTTCAATTGTGATCAATCTTGTTAAGGATAGCTCTAGGAATACCCTTCTCGGCATAGCTAAGCTCGAAGTGAACAAGAGAATATCCACTCTAAGCAATTGGTCTTAAATGACTCACATTTTGTTGATGAATTGATCAATCTTCTTTTCGGACGACATTTCCTTGGCCCTAAAGTGGATTGATTCCTTTAGGAGTATGGGCAATGATTTTAGGACTCAACGAAATGGTGTCGTTTTTAGGGATATGCTATCTTGGTTCTTATTTTGAAAATTCCTATAACACAATCATTGAAGAAGTTGACATTATGTAAGTTGGTAGCCCATCAACTTATGCTAGTAGAATGGCAGTAGGGATATAAGATCTTGTTTAGTATGTTGAAGCATCAAATCATGCTAATAGAATGGCAATAGGGATATAAGATATAATTTGGTATGTTGAAGTTTTCAATCACTAGAAAAAAATTCTCTTCTAAGCAATGAGTGGTGATTTTGTTTCAATCAAATCCATAATTAGTTTACACATCAAAAGTCTTGAAGATGGAAAGAACACATCCTAAATACTAACAAGGACGAGAAGCTACAACTCATACAAGGAGACAACAAACATGAGGATGGATCAAAGCATTGGTAAGTCACTTATACCTACCTATCAAGATTCAAAAGTAGGAAATTTAGGTAGGAATAGTTCATTTATAGATTCAACAAATCAACTTGTATACCTCTAAAGATTCAATTGGTAACACGATCTAGAAACATACGTTAATGGCTATTATCCTACTTCTCTTAATATGTTATACAGATATAAAATAGAACTTGAAGAATTGTTATATCACCTTGAACAAAAGGAATTGGACCTTCTAGTAGTAGTTAAATTGCAAAAAACTATGATACAAAGTTATGATAAGGTTATTAGTAGAGGAAATGTGGATAGAATCCTTGATGCATGTATGAAAAATTATTACATAAGATATTGGGATGTAATGTCCCCATTTTCGGTCATTTCAACGATGTAGTTAGTTTTGAATTTCTCGGTGACCATCAGTCGTGCTAGAGGGGATGATTGATGTTTCCGATGAGCTCCTAAGTATTTTGGCTCCTTTAGATTTCACTTCCAAACTGTTTTACTTTTCCGCATCTTTAGTTGATTGTGTGGGGGAATATTTAATAATGAAGTAATTAATTGTAGGTTGTCGAAAAAGCATGAATTAAAAGACACCTTAAATTAATTATTTATAAGGTGAGTATAAAAGTCACTAAATTGCCCAAAATGTTAATTAATTAAATAAAACCACTTTTTAGAGCAATAAGGATTATTTTAAAAAAAGGGGATTTAAAATATTAAATTATGAAAAGTTTCCGAAGAGTTTATAAAAGTGGCTGAAGTGGTTCATTTCATTCATTTTGGATATTGTTTATTTATTTTTGGAGATTTGTGCCTATGGCCAGATTTCTCACTGGAGGGATGAAAACCCCAATGATTCTCTCGACGAACTCTTGCTGGACGAAAACCCCAACGCTTCTCCTAACGGACAAAAACCCCAACTGTTCTCTTGACAGATGAAAACCCAAAAGGCAGTGCAATTCTAGCTAGGGATCAATAGAGTGCGAAAGATTTGGGATTTGGGGGGAACAACCCTCGGATTCCGTTTGAGCAATTTCACATAGAAGTTGCTTGGGTGTTGAACAATTGAAGATTTCATAAATATCTAGAGGTTTGTAGGAAAACAAAAAAATTTATTATTATTCTTGCAAATTCTAATAAGATGTAGAAGGAAAATAAGGTAATGGTTATGTGAAATTTTCGATAGTCATTCTCAGCTATAATACCAATTGTATAGTTATTAAGATGCTGTACATTTAATGAAGGGAGTGTTTAGTTTAAGGTGCTAGAGTTATCAAATATTTAATATTTATAGTAGCTGCACATGAGAGAAGACAGTGTTGTACCCACAGAAATGAGATTCACTAGAACTCGCCTGGACTCGGTGAGTCCTGAGTTGAGTCACCCCAGCCAAGTTTGGGGGGCTCGGACTCGGTCTCAGGTGAGTCTGGACGAGTCCTAGCGGGGCTCATTGAGTTTGGGTGAGTCCCATCAGGCAAACTTGTGCAGGCAGGTTTAAAAAGTGCAAAAATTACATAAAATTTAATGTTAAAACTTGTTTTCTTTATTTTTTTTACTTACTGTGAATGCAAAATGATGTACCGCCCCTTGACTCCGCTAGGGGTGCTGCTCCCAGACCCTTGCAAGGGGCATTGCCCCTTGACCCCATTGGGGGCGTTGCCCCTAGACCCCCACGAGGGGCGCTGTCCCTCGATCCCATTGGGGGCATTGCCCCTAGACCCTTCCAAGGGTGTTGCCCCTCAACCCCATTGGGGAAATTGCCTTCAAACTTGAGATTATGGCTACTACATCATCCAAGACCTATCTTAGACGCATTCATAGGAAGGATGCGGGCTCCTTTGAGCCATAGAATTCTAGTTATTGTTTTGAATCTTTTGATATTTCATATTTGTTTGGAACATTTGATGTCATGGATTTCGTATTCCATGAGTTTTGTATACATTTGAGTCTTTGACTATATGTAAGTGTGCTATTTCCTTCAACAGCGCAGCTACAATTTGTGTTTATACTTATGTGATCGATTTATACTTGTGTTAGTGACAAGGACCTTGATTGGGTTGACCAATGTGATGAGCCCTGCTGGCTCTCAACTCAAACCCCCAATTTTTCTTAAGTCTTTAAGTGTTATTTAGGTTTTTAGAGAATATTTGATAGACAGAAGAGAAGGGGCGCACATCATAAATGCTCATAAAATGTAAATTTGCACTATTTTCTTCAGAATGAAAGTGTAGATTGCATTATTTAATTGTGACAAATAGATTGCAAATGATACACATACCAGAATATCTCCAGATTATTTAATTAAAGAAATTGCCAGTTTGACAGCCGAAAATAGTGAAATCAAGCAAATAAGCACGCCAAATCTCCAGATCTGACTTCTCCCACTCCAAAATGAGGTACAATGCCCTGGTAGAGGTAGACGCTAAGGTAGAAGCACAGAAAAGAGCAAAGAAGAAGGCGTTTCATTAACTTCCTTCACACGCCTTTCCAGAATACACAAATCCCAAGGTAAGCCATACGGCCAAGGAAAGAATAGGAAGAATCCCTGCTGGAAGCCTCTGAATCTGAAGAAGGATGCGCCACCAGGAAGAAACCCTCACTTATTGCAACAACAAGAAATCTCAATATATATGTTCTCTGTCTGAAACTGTAGAACCTCTGAATGAAGCTCTCAACATGCACTGATTCGATTGATCTTTCACAACCTCAAGAGTGCTCACACTGAAGAGGTATCGTTCTTCAATGGCAGATTGTTCAAACCCTGATCACAGGAGAATGCACAGGAAATAGCACAAGGCAAAGTCGAAATATCAAAAGGTGAGTTTCTCATTGCCAAAGATTGCTTTATACCCAAAATGGCACGCATTTCCAAGAAGATACGCCCTTTTGCAATCATTTAAATCTTTTAATATTTTATTAAGTCCTTTTCAATAGTCATGACTTAATAATTGAGCGCACTTTAATATTTTAAGTCATTAAAATATTAAATCACCTTTTTAGAATATTTTAAGTGATATAAAAATGTATTAAAGTCGATGTGACTTTAATAAAAGGCATTAAGTTAAATAATTAACTCAATCACTTAAAAATTCATAACTCGCTCAAAACTCCAAATATTCCTGTGCCGTCAGAAGCTGTGGACTCCTGAAATGCCAACGCCTGCTGTGAACCAGTCATTGGGCTCTGAAAACCAGAACGATCAAACTCTCCAGAAAGTGCCACTGACCCTCTAACCAATCTGGCTAGCCCACAAGTGTCCAATAAAGGGCTAACACACTGTTCCCGAGAACTGTCTAGAGAGGGGACAGCACAACCAAGCAGATAGAGAGGCTAAGGCTGTAGCCATGGCAGAGAAGGAGGCTAGAGCATGAGCAGACATAGCCACAACTAATGTTGGTGAGGGTGGCATAGAGTCACAAGTAGAGACTATCGCTGCAGCTGCTACATCATCCAAGGCCCACCTTAGATGCCTTCGTAGGAAGGATACAGGCTCCTTTGAGCCATAGACTTGTAGTTATTGTTTTGATATTTCATATTTGTTTGGAATATTTGATGTCATGTATTTTATATTCCATGAGTTTTGTATACATATGACTATATTTATATATCTAAGTGTGCTATTTCCTTCAACAGCTCAGCTACAATTTGCGTTTATACTTATGTGATCGATGTATACTTGTGTATGTGATCAAATTAGCTTCTATTTGATAATGTTATTGTGTCTTTAAGGTTTATTTAATAAAGGGTGCATGAAACAAGTTTTAAATCCTTCAAAATCTCTAAATTTTTTGGGTTTTTCATTTTGTCGAGTCAGTGCTGAGTTCGGGCGTTGAGTCCTGAGTCCCGAGTTGAGTCACCCTCTCCGAGTCCGCGCTGAGTTCGAGTCTCATAACTATGGTTGTACCACATTTGACTTGGTGTTGTACACTGAATTTGTAGGTGGCCGATAAAGTAAGTGACATTTGAAAATATTATGCAGATTATTTGATTCCTTTTGTGAAAACCTTGTGGTTCTGTGGGATTGAACTTGGTTCATCTCAGCCTTCTTGAGGACGAAATCCCTCTAGCAGAAGATTATTTTCGGTAGTGAAAGATCCTTCTTGGTTAATTCGGTGTGGTTCATTCAGAGTTATAGGTTGTGCAAAAAAGAGAATTGTAGGTACAATTGAAGATCAATTTGTGAAGTCTTGTAGGCAAGAAAAAATATTTCGGATAATTACAAGCAAGGTGAAATAACAAAAATTCTAGTGTTGTGTGTGCAAGTGGGAAATTCAATATTTATTTGTGCTTGTGTGTGTTGTTGAATTAAGAAATAAAGAAAATATATTATTATTTAAGGTATCAGCCAAGTATTTCCTAGGCGTACCTTTCCTTGAATTCCTAAGGAGCCATACCACATTAAGGAGGAGGGTTGCAAAGTTTAAAAGGCACATGGTCCTCTTTTTACATATTGCAACACCTAAAATAGGTGCTGAGACTGTCATACCATTCCCAAAAAATACCATCTATTGGAGTTGCAAACTTTTGAATTTGGGTGCCTTCTGATGGGATTAACAGATCAGTAATGAATATTAAAATATGTTTTTGAGATTTCTGTTGCTCTATGTTAACTTTCTGTAATCCACAGTTGGCTGTAGCAGCATAATAAGATTATCAATGAACTTTTGATAAACATATTTTTGAGTTTTTAACTGTGAAAGGAATATTTATTTTGCTCTGGTATTTGGAAAATCAGTTGATGACGAGTGATAATAGAATTATGTCCATTCAACCTTGAATGCAAACTGTTTGACTAAATGTCCGTATGAAACCTGTGATCAATGGCATAATTCTATGGTAAATTTACAACTGAGAATAATGGTAGCAGCAATACCAAGATTTCTGCAAAGTGAATTTTTATGTGGCTGATAAAGTAAGGGACATTTGAAAATATTATGCAATATTAAAGGGTGGTAGCGTGGAGGGGTCTTCAGCAGATATTATCTCTGTACCATTTCCTACTTGGTGCCAACGTAGACAAAGCGGGGGTAAATGTTAGGGAATATTAAATTTGCATTCAAAAGGGAGCCAATGCAGCTTGAATAGAGTCAACACATTTTCAAGGAGGTTCAAAATTATTGTCATCACCATTGAAATAATATACAAGGAAAATTGTATGTGCAAAAGGTGTGCTATACCCTTATATCTCGTGCAATTGGACTGTAGAAGCTTGGAATGAGTTGTGAGGCTTATGGTTGTTGATGGGAGCCGTATATTTAAAGGGAGCTGCTAATATTACTCAACTACACTGTAAAAGCTTGGAGTTGGTACAGGTCAGCAGCAATTATTTAAATAACCTTTGAAAATTATTTTGTAATTTGTGAACTGTGCAGATTGTATCAACAACATTAATGTCTGAGGGTTAATCTGTGATTTTATTGTGCATGATGTTTGCATTGATATTATTATTTGCAATGGTAAATTTGTTGTTCTGAAATTTATTTTACAAACTCTTCCAAACAGGTGGAAATAATTAAAAGAGTTGGGTACAAAATCCATTTCACAAAATGCCTGAATTGTGAAACCATAGAAATTTGCAAAAAATTACTGTGTAAATTGGCTTGGTATATTACACAGGATGTGAAAACACATATTGTTGGCCAATATCCCATTTCTCCTTGCATATTGTCATGTCTCCTTTCGCTGACATCTCTATCGCATGTGATTGGTTTATCATACTCCCTCGAGGGCCGCATGGATCGATAGGGTCACCGAGTTTTGGCTCGCCTTCACACAGGATTGATCGCTTGTCTTCGCTCGCCGACGGAGATTATTTTGCGCACTGCTAATATTTTAGCGCTTCGGCAGTACAGGGACCACCGCTATTTTAAGCAGCTTGGTCATGTATGGCATCGTGAATCACTTATCCGGCCGATCGACGGATCAAGAATCGGTTAGAAACAAGGGAGATATTAATATTTGATCGTATTGATTAAATATTAATTAATTAACGTTTATAATATAAAGTTATAATTTAATATTATAACTTAAGTGAATTTCCTTGAGGGGTGCGCCATCATGAAAAAAGGGGCCAGTTTAACATTTAAAATATGATTTAAATATTTGACAGAGAACTATGGAGAAATAAGAAAATTAAAAAGTCAAATATTAATTAAAACCCTATTTTCAAGGGAATCGCACTTTTCAGTGTATTTGAGGATTTTGCATTGGGATTTGTGCATTATGAGATTATTGAGTTTGAAATTGATCAATTTTTGGTCTGAGCCTGAGACTTAGGGTTTCACGTTCGATTCCTTGGAGAACGAGCCATCTCCAGCGGAAAGCAATTCAGAGAGTGTGCAATATTACTTGATTTATTGCCTACAGAGGTTTTCTTATTCAGAGGAAACTACAGAGCTTCAGAGGAAATTATATCTTCAGTTATTATCAGTTATTGGCATCCGGATATCATCTAATAACCAGGGCGTACCATTTTAGAGACTTGAATACCAGTATTTGTGAAGGCCGTACTTTCTAGTGGCTGTTTTCTGACAGGCCGTACAGATCTGACAGGCCGTACATCTTCTCAGGAGACGTCTTTTGCACAGAGGGTGAAACGCCTTCTTTATTGGCTTCCTATCAATCCCAGTAGTGGCGCATATCAGAGGAGCATCATCTGGCATCTTCAAATTGAAGGGAAAGGGACTCATTAATCGCAGCCGTACATTTCTGTACCTCAGCAGCAGCAAAAACCAGGTTTTGAAAATATTAAAAATTCATTGATTTGTTCATTGCATGTACTCTGGGTAATTTTGTAATCATTAGAAAAGATCAATAGAGATACTGGCGTCCATATTTCTTCATTTCCAGAGCTATTAGATTTTTATTTGAATTTATTCCCATTTATTATCAAAATCGTACCTTTTCAATATTGCATCAAAAACACAAAAAAAATTGCAAAACCCTAAAACGTCAGAAAAACATTAAAAATCTATCAGAAGCAGTGTCAGGGGGAAACAGGGGTTTCTACAGTGGTATCAGAGCTTGATTCTGCCATCCTAGGGTTTGGCCATCACATGCAACCAGAGGAAATTGATACATACAGGTACTACACTCGCAGACGTGCCTTGCTTGAAAGGCAACGCAGTTTGAGCAGGCAGCCGGAAATCATGGCTGACAGGAATGATAGGGCTGAGAGAACAGATATAATTTAATGCATATCCCCGTAATCAACAGATCTGGATGATGCCGAGGTCTTACTCACACTCAGAGATCTTCGTGCAGGACAACGTCGGTCTGACGATGTATTACAGCAGGTAGCACAGGCACTGCAGAGATTAGGGACTTCGAGGAGACCGTCACCACATCGTGACGATGACAGGAGTGATGCTGGGTCACGGAGAGCACCTAGGACAGTGTCACGGACAGCAGATAGGCCTACAAGGCCTACGTTCACGAGACAGGAGCCCGATGAGGCTATGACAGAGGAGGATCGGGATGATTTGTTTGCCGATAACCTTATGGCAGCGAACGAGAGGGAGTTGATACCTCCCGCATGAGAACGGATCACTTTGACCGCTTTATCACACAGAGTATGAACACATTAGGGCTCACAGATTGGAGACCCCGACAACAGAATAATGACCTCAAACATGCAACTAACAGGTTGAATCTGGTGATGTTTGATGGTAGTGGGAAGATGACAGCCCAAGCTTGGATTAGCAAGCTTGATACATTCCTTACCTTGCGTCCGATGGCTGAGAGAGACGCTATCCGTTACGCTACACTGCACCTCGAGGGAGTAGCTTATGATTGGTGGCATCACGGTATGGTGACGCTACATCATGATAGGATCACTTCATATCAGGAGTTCGTAGACAGGTTGGTTGAGAGATTTGATAGGAAGGATCCAGAAACTTACTTCAGAGATTTGGCACAGTTGAGGCAGAGTGGCAATCTCGAGACATACATCAGCGACTTTCAGAGACTATCCGTCATGGTTCCGAGCATATCTGAGAGGCGGTTGGTAGTTCTCTTTATGGAGGGTTTGACAGAACCACTTAAAGGCTGGATAAAAGCCTTTGATCCTCCATCATTACAGGAGGCGATGAGGAAGGCACGTAACATGGAGTTCACAGCCCCGGCAAATAAATTTAACTCCAGAGGTTCTTCATCGTTCCGAGATAATAAGGGCTTTAATAAAAACAATGATAAATCTGATTATAACAAAAACAAATCAGATTATAGAAACGATTCGAAGGGTAAATCAGCCTTTCCACCCTTGGATCGTGAGGCCCTGAATGACCTTCGCAGGAAAAAGTTATGCTTTTACTGCAAGGGACCGTATGATGCCAATCACGATTGCCCTCTAAGACCTAAGGGCAAGGCGAATCGTGTTATGTGGGCATACTATGAAGACTCCGAATCAGAAAATTCAGAGCAGCCTGAGCATTCAGATGAGTCAGAGACAGAGACGCCAGAGCATAGAGTGGAGGTAGAGCCCGAGCTTCAGATACAGGAGGGCAGATTGTCTAGCATTCAGCAGGAGGGTTCTTTCCGGCTCCGTGGTGTATTAGCAGGTCAGAGGGTCATTACCCTATTGGATACAGGAGCTACGCATAATTTTATTGATGCTAGGTTCGCTGAGAAACGAGGGCTTATCACAGAGGAGTTTGAGGGCATCAGAGTCAAAGTGGCAGATGGGTACACTTTGAGATGCGAACGCATGATTAGAGATCTTCCATTACGCTTGAACAACTATGAGTTCAAGGCAGATTATTATGTTGTCAATATGGGAGACATTGATTTAGTATTGGGAATGAAGTGGTTGCACTCATTGGAGGAGGTCACACTTCGTCTCAAGGATATGGAGATACGTTTTGAGGTCGACGGGAAGACTCACATTCTTAAGGCAATACGGGACAGCGACCTTAAAACAATTTCCTTTCGCCGAATGGAGCGGCTCATGCGTCATGACATGGTAGAGGGGGCTGCCGAGTGTCATTTAGCACCTTTACAGGAGGGACAGCAAAAGACAGAGTATCATCCGGACATTCAGAAGATCAGAATCAAGCATGATAAGGTGTTCAATGATATTCCGCCAGGTAGACCTCCAGATAGAGGGATAGAGCACATTATTGAGCTCGAGGAGGGTGCAAAACCCATCATGATAACTCCTTACAGGCATCCGAAAAGATTGAAGGATGAGATTGAGAAGACCATAAAGGAGTTACTGGCTATGGGTCACATTAGACCTAGCAAGTCGCCGTTCGCTTCTTCTGTTGTATTGGTGAAGAAGAAGGATGGAACGTTGCGCATGTGCATTGATTACAGGGTCCTGAATAAGAGGACAATTAAAAACAGATACCCGATACCGAGGATAGATGAGTTGATCGATGAGCTTCATGGGGCATGTTATTTTACGAAGATTGATTTCTATTTGCCTAAGACATCGATTAGAGTCCGTGAGCAGATTATAGAGAAGACAAAATTTCTTCGGGATGTCATTGTGGCACTTCGAAGTTCAGAGTGATGCCATTTGGGCTCATCACTAACTACCTTCAAATTACTATGAACAGGGTATTTCATTCTTCACTGAGGAGGTTTGTGTTGGTTTTCTTCGATGACATTCTGATATACAGTCGGACTTGGCAGGAGCACCTGGCTCATTTGGAGACTGTACTGAGCATCTTGGAGAGGGAATCCTTGTACGCCAAGGAATCCAAGTGCGACTTGGGGATGACCGGTTCGTCGTGACCTTTGGTCATATTATCGCGGCGGATGGATGAGATGATCCCTAAAAAGATCCGCTTATCATGATTTGGCCCCACACCTAACTGCATTACGCTTGGAGAGGGTTTCTCGGTTTGTGTGGATTCTATCAGCAGATTCGTGGAATGGTTATCTACCTATTACGCAGCCCCGATGACATTTGATGAAGAAGGGCTTTGTTTGACTCCGGCTAATGTGAGTGTTTTGAGAAGTTCAAGGAGTTGATGATCACTTGCCCTGTTTTGGCACTACCGGACTTTACGAAGCCGTTTGAGCTTCAGTGTGATGCATCAGGTGAGGGCATTGGTGCGGTGCTTATGCAGGACAAGCACCCTATAGTTTATGAGAGCCGCAAGCTCAGAGGACCCGAGAGGTTGTATAGCATATACGACAAAGAGATGCTCGCGATTATGCATGCCTGCAAGCAAAATTCAGACACCTTGTTGGCAGCAATTTTGCATCAAGACCGACCATAATGCCTTGTGACACTT
This sequence comes from Sequoia sempervirens, assembly GCA_007258455.2. NCBI lineage: Eukaryota > Viridiplantae > Streptophyta > Pinopsida > Cupressales > Cupressaceae > Sequoia > Sequoia sempervirens. The sequence goes on from VDFB02252448.1 coordinate 111,882, forward strand.
TTTAGGCAAGCCAGATCTCAAATCTAATGCACAACAAGTGGGTCAGCCGCGACTTTGATATTTCATATATCAAAGGACTCGTAACGCGGGTGGCAGATGTACTATCACCGACCGATTTAGGCACTGCCGCGGTTCAGATTGCAGAGGATTGGAGGCATTTGATAGTGGCAGAGTATGCCAAGGACAGTTGGGCCTCCAGTATTGTCGAGGGATCAGCGGTTGACACTAGATACACACTTGTGAATGACTTGATCATTTACAAGCACAGGATATTTTTGATTCCCGGTTCTGAGGTGAAGAACATGGTTATGAGGGCCTTTCATGATATTCCCACAGCAGGACATCCCGGTTACTTCAAGACTTACAGGCAGATACGGGAGAGGTTGACGTGGAAAGGTCTCAAGAGAGATGTTCTTCAGTATGTGCGTGAGTGCCCTGTTTGTCAGCAGAACAAGCAGGAGAATACTCACCCGGCAGGTTTACTACAGCCACTCCCGATTCCTGACAGGAAGTGGGAATGTCTGTCGATGGATTTTATCACGAGCTTGCCTAAAGCCCAAGGGCTTGATTAGCATAATGGGTTGTGGATCGCTTACGGCGATGCTCCACTTCTTCCGACAACACGACTTACATACTCACACAGTGGCAGGTGTTCTTCGAGATATTCGACTTCATGGGTTGCCTCTCGAGTACGTCAAGGATGCAGGATAGCTCTGCCCCTATAACTCTCGGCAGAGGTCTTTAGGTTTCTATGACCGAGCTTACACCGAAAGCACCGCTACCATCCACGCATGATGGGCGACGGAGATAGTGAATAAGTGGGTGGAGGATATCTCTCAGAACTACATAGCAAAAGGCAGCAGTATGGGTCAAATGGATACATTTTAGGAGTATTGCTAATAACTCATTATTCCATATGACCATTCAGATGTCACCCCTTCATGGCGCTTATATGGGTATGAGGTCGGTTTCTTTGATCCGCTATTGAGCCGACAGAGAGTGCCGAAAAGTGTGGAGGTTGCTGTGAGACGCGGACACTATGAGGGCTCTCGGGCGAGAATATTGCAGCGCACAAAATCAGCAGAAGCAATACGCAGATCAGAAGAGGACGGAGAGGCATTTCGAGGTTGGTGATATGGTTTACCTCATGCTTCAGCCCTACCGTCAGTCCACTCTTAGGAAGAGTGGGTCAGAGAAGCTTAAGCCGCGCTATTACGGTCCTTTCAGGATCCTGAGGAGAGTTGGCGAGGTGGCTTACTAGCTTGAGCTTCCAGCTGAGAGCAGGGTACACAACGTATTTCATGTGTCACGCTCAAGAAGGCGGTCATCGTAGTTGCACCATCTCGCAAAGGTTACCACCCTTAGATGATGAGGGTAAGTTGATTCTAGTACCGGTGTCCATCCCGAGTAGGAGACAAATGCTTCTGAGGACCATCGCGGAATATCCGTGAAATGGAGAGATTTGCCTATTGAGGATGCCACATGGGAGAGCCGAGGAGATTTTGCGCAAAGATCCGGCATTGAGATTGCTTCGAGGACAAGCACTTCCGTGAGGGGCGATCATTATGTCCTTTTCTTCGACATCTCGACGACGTGATTGGTTTATCATACCACCTCAGAAATGCATGGACCGGATAGAGGGTCACGAGTTTGGCTCGCCAGGATGACCGCCAGTCTTTCGTTCTGGCTCGATCGGAGATTATTTGCAGAATTGCTATTTTTAGCAGTTCTTGGCAGGCAGTGTGGGACCACTGCTATTTTTAGCAGTTGGCTGTGGCGGCATCAGGAATCACTTTAGAGTCTGTCAGCTTCAGACGGATCAGTAATCGGGTTAGAAACAAGGGAGATATTAATATTTGATCGTATTGATTAAATATTAATTAATTAACGTTTATAATATAAAGTTATAATTTAATATTATAACTTAAGTGAATTCCTTGAGGGGTGCGCCATCATGAAAAAGGGGCCAGTTTAACATTTAAAATATGACTTAAATATTTGACAGAGAACTATGGAGAAATAAGGTAATTAAAAGTCAAATATTAATTAAAACCCTATTTTCAAGGGAATCGCACTTTTCAGTGTATTTGAGGATTTTGCATTGGGATTTGAGCCATTATGAGATTATTGAGTTTGATATTGATCAATTTTTGGTCTGAGCCTGAGACTTAGGGTTTCACGTTCGATTCCTTGGAGAACGAGCCATCTCCAGCGGAAAGCAATTCAGAGAGTGTGCAATATCACTTGATTTATTGCCTACAAAGGTTTTCTTATTCAGAGGAAACTACAGAGCTTCAGAGGAAATTATATCTTCAGTTATTATCAGTTATTTGCATCCAGATATCATCTAATAACCAGGGCGTACCATTTCAGAGACTTGGATACCGGTATTTGTGAAGGCCGTACTTTCTAGTGGCTGTTTTCTGACAGGCTGTACAGATCTGACAGGCCGTACATCTTCTCTGGAGACGTCTTTTGCACAGAGGGTGAAACGCCTTCTTAATTGGCTTCCTATCAATCCCAGTAGTGGCGCATATCAGAGGAGCATCATCTGGCATCTTCAAATTGAAGGGAAAGGGACTCATTAATTGCAGCCGTACATTTCTGTACCTCAGTAGCAGCAAAAACCAGGTTTTGAAAATATTAAAAATTCATTGATTTGTTCATTACATGTACTCTGGGTAATTTTGTAATCATTAGAAAAGATCAATAGAGATACTGGCGTCCATATTTCTTCATTTCCAGAGCTATTAGATTTTTATTGAATTTATTCCCATTTATTATCAAAATCGTACCTTTTCAATATTGCATCAAAAACACAAAAAAAATTGCAAAACCCTAAAACGTCAGAAAAACATTAAAAATCTATCAGAAGCAGTGTCAGGGGGAAACAGGGGTTTCTACACATATCATTCAAAAATGAAATTGAACAATGGCTGACAAATCTTGAGTTGCTAGAAACTCAAAGTGCTACATTTGAACATATAGTTTCCCTCTTGATGAGTGGGGAGGCAGGATTCTCTTATGAGGAATATTTTTTCGAGGACTATAATTATAAGGTTGATCATTATAATGCATCTAAATATGAGTTGAGAAGAAATTGAATTTAGATCTTTCATGGTATGGAGTTTAGCTCTTATAGGTACTTCAATTTGGGTTTAGATGATTACATTTTTGGGCCATAGGAGAGGAGAGCGTAGACTTGGCATGATGGAGTTATAGTTTTAATCAGAGTGGTGTAGTGTAAGCATGGTGGGTTTTTCTAGAGATTGATTTGGGGCCATGTAATTAAATTTGGTTTCAGTTTGGCTCATTTAGGTAATTTTTGAGGTTGTATTGGCATTGCTTGAGGACAAGCAATCTTTGGGGAGGGCGGACAGTAATGTCCCCATTTTTGGTCACTTTAGTATTGTAGTTAGTTTTGTCTTTCTCAATGACCATTAGTCGTGCATGAGGGGATGTTTGATGTTTCCAATGAGCTCTTGAGTATTTTGGCACCTTCAGATTTCACTTCTAGACTATTTTTGTATTTTTCCGTGTCTTTAGTTGATTGTGTGGGGAATATTTAATAATTAAATAATTAATTGTAAGTTGTTGAAAAAGCATAAACTAAAGGACAACTTAAATTAATTATTTATAAGGTGAGTATAAAAGTGACTAAAGTGACAAAAATGTTAATTAATTAAATAAAGCCACTTTTCAAAGCAATAAGGATTATTTAAAGAAAGGGGGTTTAAAATATTAAATTCCGAAAAGTTTCTGAAGAGTTTATAAAAAGGGCTGAAGTGGCTCATTTCATTCATTTTGGATATTCATTCTCTCTGGAGATTTGTGCTTGTGGTCAGGTTTCTCATTGGAGGAACGAAAATCCCAATGGTTCTCCTAACGGATGGAAACCCGGAAGGCAGTACAATTCCAACTAGGGATTGACGAAGTGCGGAATATTTGGGATTTGGAGACGAAAACCCTCAAATTCCATTTGAGTAATTTGACACAAAAGTTGCCTGGGTGTTGAACGATTGAAGATTTCATAAATTTTGGAGGTTTGCAGGCAAATGGAAATTTATTATTATTCCTACAAATTCTAATAAGTCGCAAAAGGAAAATAAGGTAATGGTTAGTGGAATTTCTGGTAGACATTCTTAGCTGATAATACTAAACGTATAGTTATTAAGATGCCACACATTTAATTAAGGGAGTGTTTAGTTTAAGGTGCTAGAGTTACCAAATATTTGTAGGTGGACGATAAAGTAAGGGACATTTATAAATATTATGCAGTATTAAAGGGTGGTAACATGGAGGGGTCTTCAACAAATATTTGATAGCATAGCAGTGGTGATTTACGATGCATGAGGGAAATTGTGGGAATGCCATTAAATATTATTGCCATACCATTTCCCACTTGGCGCCAATGAAGACAAAGTGGAGGTAAATGTTAAGGGAAATTAGTATTAAATTTGCATTCAAAAGGGACTTAGAATTTTGAATTTGAGTATAAATCCTATGTGGTGCTTTCACTTCTATGCAGCAGCCAAAGATAATTTTTTGGTTAATGCATCCTTTCAAGGAGGTTCAAAATTATTGTCATCACCATTGAAATAATATACAAGGAAAATTGTATGTTCAAAAGGTGCGTCATACCCCTTATACCTCATGCAATTGGGCTGTAGAAGCTTGGAATGAGTTGTGAAGCTTATGGTTGTTAATGAGAGCTGTATATTTAAAGGGAGCTGCTAATATTAGTCAATTGCATCGTAGGAGCTTGGAGTTGGTACAGGTCAGCAACAATTATTTAAATAATCTCTGAACACTATTCTGTAATTTGTGAACTGGGCACATTGTATCAGCATTATTAATGTTTGAGGGTTAATCAGTGATTTTATTGTGCATGATGTTTGCATTGATATTGTTATTTGCAATGGTAAATTTGTTGTTCTGAAATTTATTTTGCAAACTCTTCCAAACAAGTGGAAATACTTAAAAAGACAGCTGGGTACAAAAACCATTTGACAAAATGCTTGAACTTTGAAACCATAGAAATTTGCAAAAAAATACTGTTGAAATTGGCTTGGTATATTACACGGGATGTGGAAACACATATTGTTGGTCAATATCCCACTTCTCCCTACCTATCATACAAAGATGAAATTGAACAATGTTTGACAAATCTTGAGTTGCTAGAAACTCAAAGTGCTACATTTGAACATGTAGTTGCCCTCTTGATGAGTAGGGAGGCAGGATTCTCTTATGAGGAATGTTTTGTTGAGGACTATAATGATAAAGGTGATCATTATAATGCATCTAAATATGAGTTGAGAAGAAACTGAATATACTATGATGCAACTAATTGAACCTTTCAATATAATCATAGTGCTAGTCTGAATGAGTATGAATTGCCCGTTCATAATTTTGTGCATCCAAGAGAAATCATGCAACAAATTTATATATATAGCACTTTGCTTGGTCACTTAGTTGCTTGTGGGGATTCAACTGAGAATAGGAGTTCATAAATCTGGCCTACAATAGAAGCAAAATCCCATGAAATTCGCTGAATGGGTAGTTTGGAGCTTGCGTGGATTGGCATTTGGAACTCAATGACGACATTCATGGAAAACTAGACATCATCATCCATTGTTGAAATTGGATGTGGATTCACACCCCTAGGATGAACAATGGTTTTTAGGCAAGAAAATCCTCTTGGAGTAGTTGTGTTGGTGTAGGTTCTCATTGTGGGACTTGAGATGATAACTAGACATGGGGATTAAAGTTTGGAAGTCCATTGAAATTCCACAAAGGGAATTAGAAAGGATCTAGGAAAAACATGTGGAACTAGTGAAGGGAAGTGGGGGTAGAACTAGAGGAAGTTTGAAGGTTTGAAAGTGCTATAGGATTTTGCAAAAAGGGAACTCGTAGGAATGCAGGAAATGATAGGGGAATTGGAAGTTTGGATGTCAAGAGGTGGAGGGGAAACAAAAGAACTCAGATGAAACTTGTAAGTTTGTTGTAACGTCCCCATTTTCGGTCACTTCAACATTGTAGTTAGCTTCTGCTTTCTTGGTGATTTTCAACCTTGTCAAGAGGGATATTTGATGTTGGCAATGAGCTTAGTTGGTCTTGAGGACTCCTATGACACTTTCCTAAGTGAATTTTGTCTTTTGGTGTGTTCTCCAAGATTCTTGGAGAGTGTATTTATAGTAACTCACCCTGTTCAATTTTCATTACTCATAATCGGTATCATTTCAATATGGTTAGTTTTTGATTCCAATGTTTTCTTGTAGTTTCTGCAACTTGGTGTATTATTGGCTTTAAAGTTTTAAATCGTGGATGCATAAAAGGGTAACCTTGCTCATCAAATATATTTATTATTTCATAAAAAGGTCTTTTGGAGCCAAAAAGGGGTTATTTTATTAAAAGTGCATTTTAAAATATGCCTTTTGAAAAGTTCGGCAGAAAAAGTATAAAAGGAGATTTAGAGAGCTCATTTGGATGTGCACATTTTTTGTTTCCTCTTGTGAAACCCTTGTGGTTTTGTGGGATTTAACTTTGTTCACCTCAGCTTTCACAAGGACGAAAATTGTCTTGGAGAAGATTAGCTACAGTGGTGAAAGATCCTCCCTTGGTTAATATTGTGCGACTCATTGAGAGTTACAGTTGGACAGATTGGTTTGCTGGTAGATTTATCCAAAATCTACGCTTGTGCTGAATGCTGAAGACTTGGAGCAATTTGATATAGAGATTGTCTGTGAGTGGAATGTCGACAATTGAAAGATTTGTTGGTGAAATTGCATAGGTTTTGCTCGGGTCAAACTATTGAACAATTTGTGAAGTCTTGCAAGCAAGACAAATTGTGAGAGTTTGGAGAGATTTCTACAGGAAAAGATTATTGGGCACGAGGATGGTATACTTAAAGGAAATTGATGGATTTTAAAAAGAATTTAAAATTTCAGTGTTGTGATTTCTATCTGCTGGGCACTATGAGGTTGGGGCAATTAATTTATTGGTGCACACATAGCTGAAAAAATAATAGTTACTTGGACACCATGGTGATGGAATGTTAGGGGTTGATTATCTTGTGCTAGGCATGGGTTTTTGTGATTACCTATATGTGTGGGCTACAGAGATCTAGAAAACCCAAGGACAATCTAGTAGCTATTGTATTCAACAGGTTTCTTTATTTTAGTTTTGGTGCAAACGAAGTGATAGAGAAAATGTCTTTCAAGCTAGTTGGGATTTTCCAAGTGTGGGAATCTTCATGAATTTTTTGACACCTTGGCTTCAAATTAGCATAAGAGATGCTCTCTAGAGTCACTCGTTGGATTAGGATATATGACCTTATTCATGAGTTTTGGAGTGAATATTTGTTCATGAAGGATTAAAATAATATTGTGTCAATTTGTATTCACTTCTAAGATGATATCCTCCCCTCCCTTTCTATGGTTTGTTGAGTAGATAGGTTGGCAGGAGGTGACTTAGTTAGATTAATTACCATTTACTACCATTCTTGCACCCCTATCCACCTTCCCATCTATCTTCCCTTTATATAGTAGGAGCTCTATTGAACTCTATGCGCCCTATTGCTGCTCATGGCTTTTCTAAGCATCTTACAATATTCATAATGGAAGATGTGGAGAGGTTGATCCCAAAGAGCATCACACTTTGCTTGTAAGGTTTGGAATGGATATAAGAAATTAAGGATGAGCATATCCTATTTGTTATAGGTTGTGTGATGAATGTGGCCATTTTGTGAGGGAATCTTTTGGCTTGAAAACAGAAGGGTCTAATTCAAATCCTAACTTAGGTAAGGTAACCGAAATAGAGAACCTTTGAAAGAAGAACAAATTTGCCACAAAATCCTTGAGGATAACTGCACTTTTTGAACAAAGATTCAAATATTTGAAGATTCTAGAGAGTATAAGTATGAGGAAGAGGTGGAGAAAAATAGGCTCCATGACAGCAAAGGAGAAGAGGCGACCATGGTAAATGCCACTAAACATCAAAAAGAGCAGAAAAAATTAGAGATTAAGAGATTTGATTTGGAGGAAAAGGAAAGCAAAGCAAAGCAACCTTCAATCCAAGAGTCAAAATAAATCCCCAAAGGAGGACAAGTAGGGAAGAGACAATATTAATTTCAACATTCAAAAAGAAACTAGGGTGGAGTTGAGCTTAGGCTTCCAACATCAACACAAAGATGCTCATGGTCTAAAGGAAAAGCCTTGTGATGTCCAAGGTGTTGAGGAACTAGGGGAGGAAAGTGCTAGCTATCATGTCCTCTTTTTCGAATTAGAGCCAGGGAGAAGACCTCTAGCCTATCCTCATTGCCCACCACTTACTAATAAAAAGTATTATTATATACTCTTGGAAGGAAATATTAATTATGGGCCCAAATTGGAAAGCTTTAAAAAGGGGCACTTGGATTTATTGTGCATCATCTTGTCTTTATTTTGAAATTTAACATTTGTGCATCATGTTCAATTTTCACATCTGAGGATGAAAACCCTTGGCTATTCAAATATCTTGGAGGAGGGAAACCCTCGTGGATTTCTATCACTGGATTTGGGGATGAAAAGTCTCATCTCCAACAAGGGCAACTCCATCCGAGAATTGTATGTGAGCTGATTTTGGCAATTTCATTCTAGTTTTAAGTTTGGAGAAATCGATATTTGCAAGCAAATCTTTGACATTGCTGGTTTTCAAAGTTTTAAGAGTTTGTTGTTGCTGATTTATCATTGTTTGTTGCTATCATATTGCCAAGTTGAGGCACTAACTTCACAAGGAGGGTTTCGGAGGTCTTCATTGCTGAATTTCAGAGTTCATTCACATCTTGCTCCTATTTGCTAAGGTCAATATTGTTTAGTTGAGCCAAACTAGCAAATGGAAACATTGTAATCCTATCATAACATTTTGGAGTGGCGATTGATGATAGAAAAGAGATTGCAAAAATTTCATACCATGCTGCACATCATAGCAACTATACATGCCATCTCCATTTAGAAGTTACCTCCAAGACTGTTGTGTACTGATCATAGCAACTATAGATGTTATCTCCATTTAGAAGTTACCTCCAAGACTGTTGTGCGCTAGCCACACCATATAATTTCACTCAAAGCAGATCTACCTCTCAAACTTAGGAAAGTGAAGGGGATTTGGGGTACCATATGATTTGATTGCAGCCTACTGGCAGGATGCTGCACTTTTTTAGGGATTTGATCCATTGTATCACACCATTCCTTATCAAGCAGTCAACCTATATCTTGGATTTGTTGTATGTTATTTTGTGAGTTGATATTTTTTCATATGTAATTTTGAAAATTATATTTCCAGATTAGTATATCTATAATTGTGCTCTTACCACTTGCTACAGATGAATAAAATATCATTGGGATTCCTAGATTGTTGTTTCCATATTAGTTGCTGCTACACAAGATGTCATAATTTACTATAGCTATCTATATTTTATACTATTTCAGTGTGTAAGCATTTAAAAAATTCATACTTTTTTTTTTTAATAAATAAAAACCTCATTATATTAGATAGAAATCAAAGTGTACATATTCGACTGTACCAAGCCTGAAAGCTATTAGTCCAAGCCTGGGCAATATAGAGAGAATGATACATAATAGAATTCATTGGGATAAAATCATAAAAATAAATAAAAAAGTTCATACATTTCATAAAATTGAGTTTGGGGACATTGCAGTGGTATTAGAGCCTTGATCTTGCCAACCTGTAGGGTTAGATATACATTTTTAATGCAGCAGAATGGGCAATCAGAGAGGAAGATCTACAGATTCATTTGAGGATATTCTAGAGCGAATGAATAGGACAATAGAATGGTATTTGAAAGATTAGGAGGCATGGATGAAAATACATAGGGAAAGAATGAATTACAAATTTGAGGCTGCCAAAGTTCTTGAGCAGTATTAAAAGTAGTTTGATAATTTCAGATCCCAATTTCCCTATAACAAATATTTTGAGTTACACGAAATAAAGTATCTAGAAAGAAGAGGTCTATACAACTACATGAGAAGGTCAAGAAAGGAAGAGAAAAAGTTAGAACTTTTAAGAAGATGCTAAGAAACAAATCAAGAACTAAGAGTAGTCAAAACCAGAGCCACAAGACATTGTTACAAAACAAACCATTGAATAAGGATAGAAGAGTTACGCCATGCAAGTTGAAGGTAAGGATCCTTTGTTAGTATAAGATATCTTATTAAATTCTAACGTGTGTGTATGTCAGCAAAATGTTGATGAAGTCAATGAGAGAAAAACATTACTTGTTTAATGCAAAGAGCCCAAGAAGGAAAAAGATGTTTAATCATTGCCAAATGTGATGGATTTTCAAAATAGCTATTCTAATGGGCATGCAATTGAGGAGAATATTTTGGCTGGTCCTAACTTGAGAATCTCAAGTTCTATTTTGGCGAAAGAAGGTGAACACTTTGATTATAGCCCATGATATGAAAAGATGGTCATATTTCAGATTTATTGCTCCATACTATGACATTACAGGCTCCCTTTCATAAAGGGAAATATTCTGAAAATGGTGAAAAGGTGAAGAATACAACTTGTAGTGTAGGGCATATAGATTCTAACTCAAGCTCAAAATTGTTTACACATATGGGATCCGAGTGATGTTTTGAGGTACAAGAAGGATAAAGGCTTTGATGAAACCAATATCATAATTTTTTATGAGTTCTTTATCCCATGCATTTGGATAAAAAGAAATCCCATGGAGAATCATAAAGAATAAATTGTAAGTTCTAATGGGGTTATAAAAGTTCAATGCTTGCAGTTCATGGGTTTCTCCTTGGAGCTAAGTTTTACACTTGAAGACAAAGTTATGATGCCTAATATAGACTATAGTCTAATGGAGGTAGTCACAGTTGCCAGGACAGTGATGTGCTTGATGTTGGAAGGTGGTAAAAAAAAAAAAATTTCATTTTGATATTCAAGGTTTTTTGATTTAGTATGGTGTTTTTGGAATCAAGCTACAAACAAATTAGCAACCTGTGGATGTACAAAGGAGAATTCACAGAGGCTAAGATAATATAAGATGGCTTCACTATTCCTTGCACCAAGAGGACACAACTTGTCATCACATTGGGTAGACACAATGTGTTCCATGACTTCAATGCCATGGGTCTAAGAGAGATTGACATGGTGTTGTGTAAGAACCCTGGTGGTTCTCAACCCCGAAACCCTGACTGAGAATTTGTGTTTTTGCAAGTTTTGGATTTTTTGTGTTTTTGAGGTTTTTCAGACAAATAAAGAAAAGCTGCGATTTTCTAAATAAATGCTTAAAAATTCACTAAAATTCATATGGCAATGGAAATGTATAGAAAATACTCATAACATTGAGGCGCACCAATACATTAATTTTCCAGAGCATTAACAATAACAAAATATGAATATTGCATGAAATATGATATTATTATGAGGAACCTGATGGCGGCTGCAGCAGCATAAAAAGAATGAAGAAAATGATGTATCAACATAAATCTCCGAGTATAGACGAAGGAAAACTCCATATCACCAAGGCGCACTGGAACCCTCAGCCAGAAACTGAAGATGAAAGCAAATCTGTTTGAAAAGGAGAAGTACGGCGCTGTAAGGACAGAATGGTACGGCCCAACAGCAATAAATAAGATGGTACGGCTTGTTGTAAGAAGTGCCAGATCTCTGATAAATGACCTCTGGTAAAGTCGCCCCAATCAACTGATGAATGATCTCTGTAAATTCCGTCTGAAATCAATCCAATAAGCTCAATCTGTAACCTCTGTGTGAAGTCACCAAGATGCAATCTTCAACTGGTATTGCACAGTCTCAATATGGCAAACTCTGAAGAGGTATCGTTCTCCAGAATCGATTTGTCTGCCGAAACCCTAGGTTTTGCAAACTCCAATGCTCAGAGCAAAATAAGACAAATTAGAATAACATATCATAATGGTTCGATTTTGTCTTTCCTGTGAATATATATCTCCCTTGAGAAATTCGACCCAATAGCTCTTTTTAATAATCATTTAATGAAATGATTAAATTCGCCTTTTAGACTTAGGAGAAATAATAAATAATTAAATGATGTCTCATGAATGAATAATAATTATTCATTATGTCAAATATATCACTTTATTATAAAGTATTAAAAATACTTTATAATAAACCATTTAATTATTAATTTTAAATATATTTAATAAAGTGACTTTAATATAAAGTCAAAATATTAAATATTCAATATATCATTAAATACTCCTTATTTCTCCATCTGACCATCAAACTGAAGAACTAAGTCGAATCTGAACCGACCAGCTGAACTAGGTGCCCTGCCAAAAATAGCAGCTTCCGCCTGCCCTACTTTCTAAAAATAGAAAGTCTCTGATAAACCACTCTGAATGATCCTGCGAAGGCCCAACCTGAAACAACTGCAACACTGAAGCTACAAAACACTGAGTAACTGCCTCAGATGATCCTCTGCACACATCTGTCAGCCTACGAGGATCAAAATAATAGGCTAACCACATAACCAGCTGCACTGACTAGGATGGGGACATCACATGTTGGGAATGCAGTGGTTACATTCTATTGGAGAGTTCACTATGGAGTTGAAATTCAAGGGAAAAGAGATAGTGCTTCAAGGAATTGAAGATGGAGCCCCAAGAGTTGTCATAGCTAAGAGGAAGGGATAAGTAGCTTGGGTTGCACATCAATTGGTGACCTCCATGACTTCATCTATAGTTGAGATACTTTATCATGATTGGTCTATTTTGGATCAACATAGTATGGTGTTCGATTTTATACTTTCAGAATTGGCATTGAGTAGTGGACTTCATCAAGAGATAGGAAAAAACATGTTGCAAATATCTTTCCTATTGGTGCAGGTCAGGACTCGGGTTTTGACAAGCTACTGAGTCATGCAGCAAATAGAACTTACAGACAATAATTCTGAATATCTCTTTATTAACTTGCAACTAAAACATTACAGCAAGAGTATCAGATGTTCAGTACATTACAATGCAACACACATTTGTGGCTTCTTACCTGCCTTGGCAATAAGCCTTATAATTATAGATGTTCAACCCAGACAGTTTCCTCAGCATTCACCATGAAATCCTCTTCAATCTGCAAACACTTACTAAATTTCCTCCAATTCATTCTTGCAGAAGAAGTCTCTAAAAGCTAGCCTCAAAAGAGCCCAAGATCCTTATATGTAGCTTACAAATAGAGTAGAGGCGGTTTCCCCATGATAGGACACATGGCAAGGCCTCATTGACCCATAGGATCCACATACAGGTTGTTAAAACTGTCACTTTGTCGTCTTCTGGCGAAAGTTTGCATTTTGGCAGCAGTTGCAGAAATTCAAGGGGTACAAGGATATATCCGTTTGACTAGAAAGTTCCACAATTGCATGATTTTGAAGGAAATTAAGCCTGTTGTGGAGTTTTGAGGGTATGTGGATGATATCCACATTGCATGAAAAGTTTTGCAATAGTTGGTGATTTCGGTAAAATCAGGAGCACAAGGAAATTGCAGAGATTTAGGGTCAACAAGACATCCTAGACAGGGTCAGAACTGCAATGGGGAATTTTGGCTAAGGTTGAAGGAAAAAGGAGCATAATTTGTTTGAAACAAATGAATTATAAGTATTTTTTTCTGCAAATTAGGAATATCTTTTATATGTTTTTACTATATATATATATCCAGTGTTCCACGGGGACGCATCCCCTCCAAAAAACCACCCGCACCCGAGACGGGGATGCCCCCGAGATGGGGGGATGCCTGGGAAATGTCCCTTCGTCGTTTCCTAAACGTCTCCTTCTTGAGGGGGATGTTTCCTAAACGTCTCTGGTAGGGAGATGCCAAAGAAACACCAAGGAGACTTCCAGACATCTCCTCAACGTCAGGGACGTCCCTTCAAAAAAGCAATAAAATATTAAAATAATATTTTTGGTTACCCTCCGTTCCCAGCCCCTGTAGACTGGTAGACGGTAGATATGTATGCAAAATGTGGAAGCGTTGGCAAGGCACATGAACTGGTTGACTGAATGCCTCAAAGAGATGTCATCTCATGGAATACAATGATCACAGGCTTTCACGTGCCTTGCCAGCACTTCCACATTTTGCATACATATCTACCATCGACATCTACAGTTGGAGATTTTTAATTTTTAATTTTTTAAAAATGTTTATTGTTTTAAAATTTTAATTTTTAGTTTTTTTTATTATCTTAAAATTTTAAATGAAATCAGAAACTATGAAGTATCAAGTATCATTTGCTTGAAACTTGAAAGTTTCTAAAGCTTTTTGGGCCTTTGGCAGGTGTAAAGCTTAGAGAATTTTCAATTTTGAAATCAGATTATCAGAAATTCTGAAATTTTCAGAATTTCTGATAATCTGATTTCAAAATGTCTAAGCTTTACACCTGCCAATTACAAATCCATTTTGTGCATATCCTGCAATATTGCAATCCATGAGATCACATTTCTAAGTTTTTTCATTTTTGATTTTTGGCAATAAAATTATAATTTATAAATTAATAAATCATACATACTGCTGTGCATATGTCTGATTTTTTTTTTAAACATTTCTAAGTACTATATGTATTTCAGCACCACTCCCCTGCCGCCCCCCACCACCCCCAAACTTAGGTCCCCCGTCTCTCGTCCCCGAAATGCATTCCCCACCGTCCCCCCGTCCCCATCCCCGAAACTCCGTGGAACAGTTGATCCCCTACTGCACCTTCAGCCCCACCCGCCCCTACTATTCCAAGGGCAGGAGGGGATTTATTCGATCGAGGGGGAGAAGAGAATCAGTAGTCACCCCACCATCCATTCTCTAGTTTTCTCCAGCCCGGGGTGAAGCCTGCCCTTCCCATTCTTGCCCAGGGAATCCAACCGGTTGAGCTGAAGTTCCTGCCAGGGATGGATAGTTGAACATGCTTTAATATATCATATATTTTGTAAATTATATATATGCAAATTATGAATATTTTTAAATATTTTTTTTCTATATATATATATATGTATATATGCAAATTTTATATCTATATATATATATATTTTCAATATACATATTTTTTAATAAAAACATTCATAATTTGCACACACACGCAAAAACCACTGTACCTGTACCCGGGGGGAAAAATGGCGCACTGGTGTACCTGAACCCATACCCATTCTTGTACCAGGACTGACAACTTAGCTGGAATCATATAACTGGGGATAAGTGTACATCAGACAAAGATGAATGTTAGAGAGGACTATTTTGCAGCTAAGCCAAAGTTGAACCTGTGTAAAGATAAAAACACCTCTAAAAACAGAGGCATCCTGTGCTCTAACTGCTGCAAATATATGAGCTGTGCCTTAATTGCTGAAGATTTTAGAGTTATTGCCCTATCAATCAGTGTAAAAGGAAAGAACTGAGAAGGCGATTTGAATGTCATAGACCCCAAATCCAACTTTCATTTTTGGAAGAATAATCAATGTGCAGAAAAGGATTTGGATGTTTTATTCTGGCTTTTAAAAATGGAGAATCTGTTTTTCATATTGTTTTCAGTCATTGGAATTGCTATTTGGTACCCCCATGAAAGGCATGATAAGCTTCAACCTCGAATTGTGACACCCAAGATCAGTTTCATCACAATTAAACTATCAAACTATTCTTGGAGATATTTGTTATCCATTCTGTTTATGAGTTAAATTTTGTTAAAAAAGGAAATCCATTTACATTTGATGCATAAAAGATTACATTGAAAGTGAAAATCCAATTATATTAGTGGACTGAGTTGAACCCTACAGAGCTAGATAAATCAATAATAGAATGGCAGAGATATCTATCATAGGGCTTGGGATAGCAGACTTTGTGTTGCACTATCTAGACCTAACTAAAAAGTCGAAAGGAATATGATATGAACTGAATAAGCTACATTATTCAAAAGCTCTGAATGTAAAGTTCTCTTTCAAGCAATCTCAGACTCAAAATGTTCAATGTTTCAGTTTGTTAATTTGTGTATTGACTTGTGTGAATTCTCAATTCAGCTTTAATGTTTCATAATATGGTTATATAATGAATATGGTAAATGCCATATCACATGAATATCTGAAATTTTCTATATTTTTAAAATTTCCCTAATTTTTTTAATAGCC
Source organism: Sequoia sempervirens (assembly GCA_007258455.2). Lineage (NCBI taxonomy): Eukaryota > Viridiplantae > Streptophyta > Pinopsida > Cupressales > Cupressaceae > Sequoia > Sequoia sempervirens. The sequence goes on from VDFB02252448.1 coordinate 128,021, forward strand.
ATCCCAGAAACACGTTTCCCTGTTTCTTGCCATCCCTGTCCTGGAAACTTGGTGTAATATAGGTTCAATGAGTTAAATAATTTAAAATACTTTTTCTAATACAAACAATTGCAATTTGTGATGATCAATGCAGATTGACATATTATAAGCAATTTTCTGACACAGTTTAAGCTTCCTAGATTGTCTTGTCATCTAGGCAGTTCTATTAGAAAATGTATATCTGAAATTTTCTATATTTTTAAATTTTCCCTAATTTTTTTAATAGCCATCCCAGAAACACGTTTCCCTGTTTCTTGCCATCCCTGTCCTGGAAACTTGGTGTAATATAGGTTCAATGAGTTAAATAATTTAAAATACTTTTTCTAATACAAACAATTGCAATTTGTGATGATCAATGCATATTGATATAGTTATAAGCAATTTTCTGACACAGGTTAAGCTTCCTAGATTGTCTTGTCATCTAGGCAGTTCTATGGATTGAATTTCCTGAGCAATCTAATATGGATAAGCAAATTATAAGACATTTATATATTTAATATTTCACGCTTGCATTGCTAGATTTTTTTTTTTTGACTTTTTTGGAGTTTTTGAGTTTGAGTCTGATACATTGACTTTCTTTTATCAATGTTCTACTTTCTGCAGGTCCGGATCACCTTAGGAATGTATTTTACAGGATGGGCCTATCTGACAAGGAAATTGTGGCTCTCTCTGGAGCGCACACATTGGTAAGACTCAGGGCCTTCCCAATTGTCTCTTTAGATGTTGCATTTTTAATATTTATCAAACTCAGGCATATGAAGCCTACTAATACAATAATTTGGCTGATAATCTTCAGGGAAGAGCCCACAGAGAAAGGTCAGGCTTTGAAGGAGCATGGACCAAACAACCTCTTAAGTTCAATAATTCATATTTTATGTAAGTCTGATATAGAGAATTTTGCTCTTATAAAACTAATCTATGTAATCTTTTTCTATAAGCTATACATATCAGACAATGTCTCTTATTCAAAAACAAAATACAACGTGCATTTGGCCTTCAAAGACTCCTTACAAAAATATTCTCTAGTGGTTGAGTTTACAATAACTAAGTAATTTGCTAGTTTGGTATTGTTTTTAATCTTACTAATCAATTCAGTAAGCTAACTGGCATGGTACTTGACCAGTAGTGAGTCGATAACAGAAATAAGAACATTCTACATTATATAAAATTCAATGTATGTTTAACACATTTCTGACATTTATCCTTTCATTATCTTTTTTGCATGATTTATAAATGTCTAAATAATATATTAATACGCTGATGTGATTGCTTGCTACTGCCAGAGAGCTGCTCCAAGGAGGAACTGAAGAATTGCTTCAATTGGCAACAGACAAATGTTTAGTAGAGGATCCTAGATTTCTTCCCTATGTGGAACTTTATGCTAAGGTATTCTTCATCCAAATAACCAGTATGGGCCTTTGATTCTTAGATATCAAATTCCTAGAGCATATAGATGGCTGTGAAGAATTCTAAGAAGCATGCCTTTTTCATTGTTTTATGTTGCACAAAAATGAAATCATGATCACTGCAGGTGCTACATTGCACGGTGGGCATTTTTTTTTGAACCACCATAACTTGGGTGTCTTTTGATAGGACATGGATTAGTAATATTTGATATGTTCGTTTGTAGGATGAGGATTATTTTTTCAAAGACTATGCAGAGTCACATAAAAAACTTTCTGAACTAGGATTCAGGGATCCAAGCACCCTTCCTTCAGGATCTGGTTTTGAAGTGAGCACATCCACAGTGCTGGCACAGGGGGCTGTTGGAGTGGTAGTTGCTGCAGCAGTTGTTGTTTTTGGCTACTTTTATGAAGTCAAGAAAAGAGCAAAGTGAGACTAGGATGCCTGGTATTTCATACCCAGGTTAATGACACAGTGAAAACTAATGATGCTTTAAAGTTATATACTAAATTGGGTTCTGCTGATAGATTCCTTCTATTCAAGTTATATTGTAATCATACAGGGGTAAGTTTTAGATCAGTACTCCATCTATCATAAATATACATGTACTGTGATATTCTTTAATCAAATTAAATTCACTAAGTCATTTTTTATAAATAATATGATCTTTTGATCTGTAATTGCATATAGTCTGCTCCTCTGGTAGTCATTCTTTCGTAGTGCATTTCTGGCTACTTCTATGAAGTTAAGAGTAAAGTGAGACTGGGGTGTTGCATTCAAATGAAGGTTAATGGCATGATGAGGATCAATAATATTCATAGAATCTAGAAATCCATATTGGCTTTGGTTTTCACATATTCCTTTTATTCATAGAAGCAAAAATCCTGAAAAAATTGTGATTTTTGAGATTTTTAAAAAATCCTCAGGCTTGCCGATTTTTTCGGGATTTTTTGCAGACCGTTGGCTGACAAAAAATTGTTGAATATCGCGATTTTTTCGCATTAAAATCGTGAAAAAAGCACTATAAATCATGCTAACAACTCCTGCATTAAAAACTCTAAATTTGGTGCATTTTCTGCTATAAATCAGGGTCGCGATAAATTAAGGGTGACCGCCGTCGACTCTACAGTCTGCCCAACATACATGTGTGAATAGTTTCCTTTCTACTTTGAACTTTAAGCTTGCAGTCTTGTCAATACGCCCTAAAATAAAGTAAACCACAGTAAAATAAAGCAAGGGATTCTTCATTAATCAATATAAGCAATTCCAACCATTTTCACTAGTCGTGCCTGTGTAAGGTTACCTTGTAAATGGTTATAGCATTTACCACCTCTATGCCAAGAAAACTTCAGAAGCTAACTTTGATGACCAAGTTAGTCAAAATTTTACATATGAAACCTGCAAAAAGAACGAGCAGTCTACACCAAATTAGTCCAAATTGTAAATAACTTTATTGTAGCATTTTAAGTTCATTGTATGTTTAGATGTTAGGTGATAGGTTTGACTCTATTGTCCTCAGATAAAACATTGATTGAATTTTTACCAGAGATTTTGAAGTCCTCATAAGGCCCAAGTTTGTCCCAAGGTCCCAAAAAAAAAACATTTGTGGTACCTATACAAAAATCAATGATCATAGTACTTTGTCTCTCTTTTTGTCATAGATTAATCATCATTTAAATGTCAAGTCAAATCAGTTATAGTCTTTCTTCCCCCTGTTAGGTTGTAGGATTGTCATGTTTTGGTCTAGTTTTTTAGCTAACTATTGTAAAATGTCCAAGGTTGTACTATTCCAAAATGAAAAATGATGAGGTTCCTCATTGATGATGACTGCAACAATGAAATGAAAGTATGTAAATGTCTAATACTAAATCTATAACCTGTATAGCATATAGGCACTTTACATAGAGAATATTAAAAATAATTTCACTTCATGTTCAAAACTTATAAAATAGCTCTTGAAAGATTTCAATCCCGCACCCATTTTTATGCCAAGCATGCAGATTATGTCTGTAATTCAAGGACATCATTTTGCAAGCTTGAAATCAGAGACAGTGCATTACCCTGAATTCAGATTCCATTCTCTGATTGTAAGCTTGCACAACTTTAAAGAGTATCTGCCTAAGATTTTAACCATTCTCTTGGACTGGTAATGCACTGTCTCTGATTTCAAGCTTGCATAGCTTTAAAGAGTATCTGGCTAAGATTTTAACCATTCTCTTAGACTGGTAATGCACTCTCTGATTTCAAGCTTGCACAACTTTAAAGAGTATCTGCCTAAGATTTTAACCCATAGCCAATCCTTTATTTTATCAAACTTTTTCATCCTCTACTTTATTTCATTCATGTCATTGCCTTCACAAAGCTTTTGGTCACTTGTATCATTTATGACTCCATACACTAGCCTTTTCCACTTTTTTCAGTTGTCATTTCTGCAAAGATTTTGCATTACAATTGATTCCATATCTCACATATACACTACTCTATTGTATGATGTGCTCCAAAAAAGGATCTTTAGTTCACAACCTAAGCAAGAAACTGATGCCTTTAAGCTCAACAAACATAAACTTCATAAACAACATGCAAGCTTTCTACAATTCATGGGTTAAAATCTCTATTTTATTTGCTCTCTATATCTCTATGCTATGGAAATGACCTTAAATTTAAAAAAAGAGTAGCATTTGTCTCTTTTTCTACTATTTTATTACATTTTTTTCCAAATCCGATTTTTCCCCAATTTTTCAAAAAAACCCGAACTTTTGGTTTGCCAATTTTTTTCCCCAAACGATTTTTGCTGCTATGCTTTTATTTGCCAAATTATATTGGCTTTGGTTTTCACATATTCTTTTATTTACCAAGTTATATTGTCATAATAGATGGTAAGTTTTATATCAGCGATACCAGCTATAATAAACTCTGTTGCAGGGTTCGTAACCGCAGGCCCCAAACACGGTTCGGGTTCGTCTGCGGGTACGTGCGAGTACTTGCTGGGTGAACACAAACGTATATGAAATCATTGATATTGCTTATTTGAATATTTTTCAACTATCAATTGGCATTTAATATTTATCTTTGGCATTTGGCATTGATCAATGATCAATTATCATACTATGAAATGATTTAGTTTTACAATTATGTATATTTCTCTTTTTTTTTGTACACACACACACACACGTACCTATACGAACCCAAAACTCTAAAAAAAAATTTCACATACCCACGTACTGGGTTCTCGTACCCGCACCTGTCCCCGAACCCGAACCGGTAACTTAGATAATAAACTTATGTGGATTATGTTCTAAATAATTATCAAATTAAACTTAATTTTTCACATCTTAAGTGATACGATCTCTTGATCTGTGATTGCTTATAACCTGCCCTCTCTTCTATCGAATCTGTTTTACCTTGTTTTTGGCAACTTCTATGAACTTAGAAAAGAGCAAAGTAGGACTGAGATGCCTGGTAATTCAACTCTAGGGTAATGACGTGATGAACATTAATCATAGTCTATATGGGGTAGGTGTTGACAGGTTCCTTTTCACCAAGCTATATTATAATGATACACCGGAAGATTTAAATCATTGCTACAACAATTATAAAGTCATGTGTACAATGATTGTTTCTTATCACATCAATTTTACTTGTGGTCTTTTATAAACCATGCAATATCTTTGGCTGTATATAATCTACTTACCTTGTAGCTAATCTATTGTGCTGTATTTTTAAATCCATAAAGCTTATGCATGATATTTTTGAGAATAAAATTTATGGCCGGTGAACTACTTTGTGTTTACAGATTCTTCAACCATAGGACAATTGCACATGCCAGTGGTATCCATGTGTATCTTTAGATGCATACAGTGCTTCTGTTATGTGTTGATTAATCAACTGTTACTTGAAATTTGAACTTACATGCTTGAAGTTATATATTTGGGAATCTACTTATAGCAGACACCAAACTCGTTCTCCCATGCCTTTTCAAGTATTCATTCTGCTGGTGTGATTTTGCTTTTGATCCTGATAATAACTGTGAAAATTGAAAGGACTAGTCCTAGTAGATCTGCAACGTGCAAGAGCCATAAACCTAAGAGAAATAGTGAATAGGGATTCAATAGCATGAGTTTCGAGTCCAAACAGGATGGAAAATGTAAGAAGACAACTTGGCTCTCAAATTTGTGAACTACTTGGGGGCAGAGGGAGTTAGCTTTCTTCATTGGCCCCCCTATCTAGAGTGCATCTTTTCTGGAGTTGGACTGTTTGTGAATAGGAAAGGGGGCGCCCATCCACCCCAATTTGGAGTGCTTATATATGAATTGAATATACTTGTATGAAACATGTCAATTTTTTTGTTCTGTTGGTTGATTTGAAGAGGAACTGAGATGGATTATGGCTTTTAAGAGATTGTGGTGTTGGCCTTGGGCATTTGGGCTAGAATTACAATGGTTGCAAATTTTTGAAAAAGCCATTTCAACTTAATGTTGGCATGGAATCACCAAAGCTAATAGCCACGCTAGTTATCCTCATAAGAGGTAGAAGGAAGAGGGGTGGTTGCTGACACCTGTTTCGACACACCAACATGATGTTGAGTTTGAATCACTAATGTGAAAGGGTGTTATCACTTTGAAGGCTCGGTTTCTGTCACGTCTCATACTTTGATGTTGTTTTGTCCATGGCTTTGTGTGAATTTATTAGATGAATGATGGTGTGTGTTAGAATAATATGATATAATACAATGCTTTGGTGTGTGGAAATGTGAAAAAATATTTACTTTTGAAATTGTGAACACATTTTATTTTGAAAATATGCAAGATAGAACAAAATAGAAGTATTGATTTAATTATTGCTTTGATTTATATCTCTATATCAGTTACTAATACAATTTCGTTGTTGCATGCCTGAGTGCACTTGAGTTGCAGGTGGTCGAAGACCAAGAGTGTGATTGAGGAAATAAGGCTAGTTTCCCGATAGGGTAAAAGAGGAAGAACTCTCGGTCACACACACAACACCTAAAAATCATATAGTTGCATTTAGGCAATGTCTGTTTTAATTTGATTGTTTTGAGTTACTTACAAAATAAGTAATAAATGGTTTGAATAAATAATTAATAAAAATAATAACATAAATATAAATTAATTATTAATTGTAGTTTTTAAAAGGTTTATGATTTTTTAAATCTATCTTAATTAACAAGCCAAATGAATATGTATTTATGGAGTAAGTATTTTTGAATTATCTATCCAACTTTTTGTGCAAATAATTGAAAATCTTTTATTATATTGTATTTGTTTATGAAATTGAAATAAAATTGAAATATTTTATTTGCATATGTCTTAATTTCAAAGTCCAAGATTAGGAGAGAGGAAACTAATATTAAATAGAAAAAGACATTCCCGAGAAAAATGGGTTCGAGAAATTCTTCTTAAAACAAACAAAACTCTCGGCAAGTGGCTATCTCTTTTATTTTTGCATGTAAATGTCTGCCAAGAAATTTTTCCATCTGTCAATTTGGAAGGGTTTGCATGACTCTCGGTAGACAGGATAAGAATTTAAGTGGAGAGAAGATAGGAAAAAAGAATAATAGAAGCTTATTCAGAAAAGAACCCGCTCAGGAGAAGCAGACTGAAGGAAAAATTGGGCATCTTCAACTGGAAGCTTTTAATTAGGTTTTTCTGTTCCTTCTATTAGTCTAGTTTCAAATTTTGGCAATAGTGGGAGAGCTTGTATGCAAAAATTGTGATTTTGTCTGCAAATTTGAGTTTTAAAACCTGGGGAAAACTCTCTTTTAATTAGTTTACACTGTGAGAAAATTCCCAATTCCTCCCTTTCAAAATGGAGTTTATTCTTCTACAATCTGTTTATTCTTTTGAAATCTGGATTTTGATATTCTGGCATTTCATTGATACATCTCTGTACAGAAAGCCAGAGAGTATATATATATATATATATATTACCAGCAACCCTGTGTTGATTTCGAAAAATTTCTTGATTAAATCTGTAGACTGCAATGGCGTTTCTATTCTTTTTCATTTTTTTTTTATGGCAAAGTTTTTTTTTTGTTTGGGGTAGGGGATTAACCCCAGCCCCATCCCAAAGGAAGGGATGGCGCGGTGGGGAGTCCCGCGCCCTCCACAGGCCTGTGGAGGGGGCGCGGCCTCCTCACAGCCGCGCCCTCCCTATGGGAGAGGCGAGGGCTCCCACATCCCTTTGGGGTGTTATAAAAAAGAATTTTTCATTTTTGAACCATAAAAATTCTGTTCATTCCTGTGTTCGCGGCCATAAAACGTGAGGGTGATAACAATTATGAAAATCTGTATTTTTAAACATATATACATACATACATACATACATGTATATTTATATATATATGTGAACTTACATAGATATAACCATCTACAGAATATGGTATATTTCAGACAAATATATATATATATATATATATATATAAACATCTCAGTATTCCTGAAGCTGGAAATATGAAAATGTAGCTCTTGGAATCATGTAAATTGTTGTTTTTCTTTTGGTTACATAGTCTTATGTTTGCATACATATGTAGATTTCTGAATATTAGCATACAATAGAAAACACAGATGTAAATATGCAAACCTTTGTTTTTTTGAAAGAATTATCTTGTTTCTGTATATTAATTTAACCAGAAACTTGTAGCAAATTGGGGATTTCACCTTCAAATCAGCTTGAATTTTGAAGATATAAGAAATATACATAAATCTGAGAACACTGCTTTATACAGAAAATTATTACTTCTACTTGTGTTCATACACTGAAAATATCATGATGTACATACATTTTTACATTTGAAAACCAAATTTGAACAAGAACATTCAAGAGAGTAGTTTGGAGTGAAAACAAATTTCTTTACTAAACATAAGAAAATATGCTGAGAAAAGAGCAGATTTTATTTTAATACTGAAACTTTACAACCTATTCTTTTGTTCAACATGATAAAATGGAACTCAAAAGATGTTTTGAAACTCTCTTTTGAAACTTAAGTATGAGTGGAAATCAGTTTGATAAACATTTTATGGATATGGATAAATGAAGGAAATTCTTTTTAGAATCAGTAAAATGCATAAAGCATATGAGGAAAATGCACAACTTTATGTTTTTTTTGCACTTTATTATACTGTATTTTGGTAACTTCCGGGACATGATGCCGAAGGTGGATCCACAGAGATGGTAGTTTTACCTTTTCTGAAACTATCACTTGTTTTTATTCATGCTTGGCCAAGCACTTGTACCATTGAAATAGATGGATTTGTTTTAAAAGCCTAGAAATATATGTATTTGAGTCTCTGCCACCCCCTGTTGCAAGAAATATGTTTTCATGTTAGAAATGCATATAGGCACCAGGCATGCATCGAGAGTTCCCTCCTGTTTTACTGTGTCAGGTTGCTAGGCTCCTTATGCAGGGCCGGGGATTTCTTCGAGTTAGGAAGGAACCTGGGGAAGTCATGTACTTCGTGGTTGGGCGGAAAAGACACCTGAATCACACTCTTGGCCCCAGCTTGCAAGAAGACCGATGGTGTCACGGCGGTTGGAGGTTCAGAGTTTTTATTTTACTATTTATGTACTTGAGTATCCTACTGGAATGGCTTGTGAAGCCCATTGTAAATGTAATTGTATTTAACATTTGTTACTGCAACATTGAAATAGATGTGTTATTAAGATTTTTATGTAACATTGATACAAATGTATTTATTGAAGCTATTGGTCTCACACAAATGTGAATATTTATTGGTTTATTGATCTCTTTTGAGTATGGGTAAATATATATGAAAATGCATTGATATACTTGGCCATGTGCATAATCATGATGAAATGTGAATGTTATATTTTATATACAGGAAATGCAATTTGTTTTAATTCTTTTACATTGAGTTTACTTTGGAAACTCTTATTAATGGCATAATTTTTAAAGTAAACTTTTGAAACGGATTGAACAATTTAAAATGTTTTTGCTTATTAGACCAAGCGTTACATTTTGGTATCAGAGTGGCAAGGTTCAACTCTAGGACCTAGGCCTAACTACGTATGACGTTGTGCTTTAACCAGGGTAACCTTAAATGGAGAATAGAGTGTACCAGCGGATTGGAGGATCTCGTGGAGATCCCAATGATAAACTGGACCAAATTTTGGCCTTGCTACGAAGTCAGGGGGCTAGAATTGAGGAACTAGAACAAGAGAGGCGAGTTGGCTGTCAAGGGTTAAACACAAATGAAACCGATGGAGAAACAAATGTTGAACCACCTGGAAATGAAGGAAAGCTAAATAGGGTGGCTGAGGAGTTGGGAAAAGACCTAAAGAAGGTCGCTCCTCCGAAATTTGATGGGAAAACCCTTAGAGATGGAGCAGAAGCCTGGGTTATAGAAATGGAGAGGTATTTTGCCCTACGTAATCTATATGATGAAACAAAGGCTGAATGGGGTTCTTATCAGCTCACCGGTGAGGCTGCTACTTGGTGGGAAAACGAAAGGGCGGATAAGCAGTTTATGCATGGGAAGGTAACTTGGGATAAGTTTCTACAGTTATTTAGGAAGAGGTGGTTACCACAATCTTACTTTGATAAGAAAATGACAGAATTCCAGTTACTCATACAGGGTGGCATGACAGTGAGTCAGTATTGGGAGAAATTCGCTCACTTGCTCAAGTACGCACCCCAGTACCAGCATGATGAGAGGTTTCGAGTTCAAAAATTTATTTTGGGGCTTAGACCTCAAATTGGAAATGAAATAGATCTGCATAATCCGGCCACCATGGATGGAGTTTTTTATTTGGAAATTAAATGGGAGCACAAGTTGCAGCAAGCTGCTAACTATAAGAAGAGTAGGGAAACCAAGTATGGCAATAAGAAGTTCCAGGGAAATCGTCAAGGTAATAACAATCAGGGTGGTCAGAGCAAACAGGACAATCAAGGGAATGGTAACAGGCAAATCAGAAATCTGAAGAGGGATGGTAGTCCTCAGGACCACAACGATGGAAACAGGAACAATAACAACAAGAGGGGCAATTTCAATAAAAGGAATGATAATAACATGAGAGATTTTTCTGACAAGCCCAAAGCACCTCGTGGGCGTTGTTATACTCGTGGTGGCGAGCATTACGCCAGTGTGTGCCCTCAGAGGAATAACAAACAGAATAACAAGAATCAACATCATATTCATACGGCGGTTGACAATCGCCAAGCATATTATGAGGCCACTCCTATCCAACTATCGGGTAAATTGTTTGGATGCCCTGTTTCTGTTTTGATTGATACTGGTGCTACTGATAGTTTTGTAGATCCTCATGTTTTGACTAAGTTATTAGTTAGACCGAGTTATATGGCAAATTCTTGGAATGTCTAGTATGCAAATCGGGTAGAGAGGAAGGTAGAGCAATGCATGTATTTCAGTAAACTTGAACTCCCTAACCTTCAAACGCAAGTGAATTTGTATGTTGCACCGTTGGGGTCTTACGATGTAATAGTAGGGATAAATTGGCTCTTTGAACATAAGGCTCTTATTGATTGCGAAGAGAAGTCAATAAAGTGTCTTGATGATAGAGGAAACCATGTGGAGCTTTGTGGCGTTAAAAAGCCTTTAGAGCTTAGGCAAGTCTCTGCCATGCAGTTGAAAAAGGCAAGTCAGAAGGGATGCACTATCTTTGCAATAAAGGTCAAGGATCTTGATGAGAAAGAAACCTCAATTAATGATCATCCCATTCTGAAAGAATTTGAGGATGTTTTTCCTGTAGAACTAACTGAGCTACCGCCTAGGCGTGTGTTTGATTTTTCTATTGATTTGCTACCAGGGGCAGAACCTCAGTCTAAAGCTCCTTACAGGATGAACACGATAGAATTATTTGAGCTTAAGGCCCAACTGGAAGAATTGTTGAAGCAGGGATTTATTAGACCAAGCGTGTCGCCTTGGGGAGCTCCAGTTATTTTTGTGAAAAAGGATGGGACCTTGAGGTTATGCATTGACAATAGGATGCTTAACAAGGTCACTATCAAGAACAAATACATGCTCCCACGCATTGATGACTTGTTTGACCAGCTGAAAGACACCAAGGTATTCTCGAAAATTGATTTAAGATCGGGATACCACCGGTTGAGATTGAAGGAAGAAGATATTCACAAAACTTCCTTCAGAACAAGGTATGGGCACTACGAGTTTACGGTGCTACCATTTGGGCTAAGTAATGCCCCTGCAGCTTTCATGAACCTGATGAATAGTGTCTTCCGAGATTGTTTAGATAACTTTGTCCTAATCTTTCTTGATGATGTCTTGATCTATTCTAAGTCAGAGGAAGAACATGAGAAGCATTTGAGAATTGTGTTGCAGCGATTGAGGGAACATAAGCTGTATGGAAAGATGTCTAAGTGCACTTTCTTCCAATCTGAGGTGCACTATTTGGGACACGTTATTTCAGTAGAAGGGGTAGCGGTGGACCCAGAAAATATTAAGGCAATTATGGATTGGCCAGCGCTGTAGAATGTCTCCGAAGTTCAAAGTTTCATGAGTCTTGCAGGTTATTATAGGAGATTCGTTCAGGGGTTCTCGACAATTGCAACACCCATCACTACACTGCAGAAGAAAGAAAAGAAATTTGAATGGAGTGATAAGTGTGAGAAAGCTTTTCAGCTGCTTAAGAAGAAACTCACTACTGCACCCATCTTGGTTGTGCCCGATCTGAATGGCCATTTTATAGTTATTACTGATGCATCAGGGGAAGGGGTAGGAGTAGTTCTTATGCAAGAAGGGCAAGTGGTAGCATATGAATCGAGGAAGTTAAAGCAACATGAATTAAACTATACACCACATGACTTGGAGTTGGCAGCCATAGTCCATGCTTTACAGATGTGGAGGCATTATCTCTTGAGAAAGCCTTTTGAACTGAAGACAGACCATGCAGGATTAAGATATATCTTCACTCAACCCAATCTTAATGCCCGACAAAGGCGATGGCTGGAATTCTTGAGTGAATATGACTTTGGAATTGAATATATTAAGGGTAAGGAAAACAGGGTGGCTGATGCCTTGAGTAGAAGGAGGCACCTTGCAGCCATGGTTACCATAAAATCAGATTTTAGGCAGCAAGTAGTTCAATCCTCACTTGGGGATGAACATTATGAAAGGGTGAAACAAGCCCTAGGGGAGAATGCCTCGGATCGTCGATATGAGGGTTATGTATTTGAATCGGACGGGCTCTTGAGATTCCAGGGGCGGATGTATTTTCCTAGTTCTGCAAACTTGAGAGAGTTGGTGCTAGAGGAGTTCCACAATGCACCATACTCAGGATATCCTGGTATTACAAAGATGATGGAAGGACTTAGGCCACTGTACTTCTGGCTAGGACTTAAAAGGGATATTACTTCATATGTAGCCCGATGCTTGGAATGCCAGCAAGTCAAGGCTGAGCATGTGCATTCGACAGGACTCTTATAGCCTCATAGGGTGCCAGAGTATAAATGGCAGGTTATCACTATGGATTTTATTCAGGGGTTGCCAATGTCTAGGAACCGACATGATACCATCTTAGTTGTGGTGGATAAGTTGACGAAGGTTGCTCATTTCATTCCTAGAAACCTCAAGGACGGTTCAGTGGTTTTAGCAAGAAATTTTGTTCAGGAAATCTTCCATTTGCATGGAGTGCCAGAAACGATCATTTTAGATCGAGACACTCGGATGACTACCAGGTTTTGGATCACATTGAACTCTTCCCTAGGAACTAAATTGAATTTCAGTTCTGCATATCATCCTCAGACCGATGGTCAGACAGAGAGGGTGAATCAGGTAGTAGAAGATTTTCTCCGCATGTATTGTATGGAGCAGCAACATAAGTGGGAGGAGTATTTGCCTTTGGTGGAGTTCACTTACAACAACTCCTACCATGCTTCTTTGGGTATGGCACCTTTTGAAGCTCTTTATGGACATAAATTTTGGACACCCATTAGTTGGGACAGGGTGGAAGACAGAGTTGTGATTGGCCCTGAGATGCTCAGAGAAATGGAAGACCAAATGAAGATCATTAAGGAAAAATTGAAACAAGCCATGGATAGACATAAAAGTCTAGCAGACAAGAACCGAAGCTTCAGGCATTTCTCTGTAGGAGATAAGGTCTTTTTAAGGGTTCAGCCGCATAAGAGTTCAATCTCTTTCGGCAAGAACTCTAAGTTGGCCCCTAGGTTTGTTGGGCCCTTTGATGTTTTGGAGGTGGTGAATCCAGTTGCTTATAGGCTTGCTCTGCCACCAGCTCTATCCTGGATACATAATGTATTTCATGTCTCAGTACTTAAGCCCTACCATCTAGATATTGCTCACATCCTTGATTGGTGTGCATTGCAGGTTTAGGACCCAGAGGTGATTCAGGTGGAGCCTGTTAGGGTTCTGGAAGAGCGCAACATTAAGTTGCAGAATAGGGACATTATGCAGTATAGGGTCCAGTGGGACCAATATTCGGTGGATAATGCCACCTGGGAGAATGCTGAGGATATAGATAGAGTCTTATTTTCTTTCATGTAGAGACTTACGATATATTGGTATCTCAATTTTGTTTTGTAACTTGCTTTTAGACATCGAGACGATGTCTCTTCCAAGTGGGGAAGGATGTCACGTCTCAGACTTTGATGCTGTTTTGTCCGTGGCTTTGTGTGAATTTATTATATGAATGATGGTGTGTGTTAGAGTAATATGATATAATACAATGCTTTGGTGTGTGGAAATGTGAAAAAAATATTTACTTTTGAAATTGTGAACGCATTTTATTTTGAAAATATGCAAGATAGAACAAAATAGAAGTATTGATTTAATTATTGCTTTGATTTATATCTCTATATCGGTTACTAATACAATTTCATTGTTGCATGCTTGAATTCACTTGAGTTGCAGGTGGTCAAAGACCAAGAGTGTGATTGAGGAAAGAAGGCTAGCTTCCCGATAGGGTAAAAGAGGAAGAACTCTCGGTCACACACACAACACCTAAAAATCATATAGTTGCATTTAAGCAATGTCTGTTTTAATTTGATTGTTTTGAGTTACTTACAAAATAAGTAATAAATGGTTTGAATAAATAATTAATAAAAATAATAACATAAATATAAATCAATTATTAATTGTAGTTTTTAAAAGGTTTATGATTTTTTAAATCTATCTTAATTAACAAGCCAAATGAATATGTGTTTATGGAGTAAGTATTTTTGAATTATCTATCCAACTTTTTGTGCAAATAATTGAAAATCTTTTATTATATTGTATTTGTTTATGAAATTGAAATAAAATTGAAATATTTTATTTGCATATGTCTTAATTTCAAAGTCCAAGATTAGGAGAGAGGAAACTAATATTAAATAGAAAAAGACATTCCCGAGAAAAATGGGTTCGGGAAATTCTTCTTAAAACAAACAAAACTCTCGGCAAGTGGCTATCTCTTTTATTTTTGCATGTAAATGTCTGCCAAGAAATTTTTCCATCTGTCAATTTGGAAGGGTTTGCATGACTCTCGGTAGACGGGATAAGGATTTAAGTGGAGAGAAGACATGAAAAAAGAATAATAGAAGCTTATTCAGAAAAGAACCCGCTCAGGAGAAGTAGACTGAAGGAAAAATTGGGCATCTTCAACTGGAAGCTTTTAATCAAGTTTTTTTGTTCCTTCTATTAGTCTAGTTTCAAATTTTGGCAATAGTGGGAGAGCTTGTATGCAAAAATTATGATTTTGTCTGCAAATTTGAGTTTTAAAACCTGGGGAAAACTTTCTCTTTTAACTAGTTTACACTGTGAGAAAATTCCCAATTCCTCCCTTTCAAAATGGAGTTTATTCTTCTGCAATCTGTTTATTCTTTTGAAATTTGGATTTTGATATTCTAGCATTTTATTGATACATCTTTGTACAGAAAGCCAGAGAGTAATTATATATATATATATATATATATATTATATACATATATATATATATGTATAAATATTTATGTATATATATATTACCAGCAACCCTGTGTTGATTTCAAAATTTTTCTTGATTAAATTTGTAGACTGCAATGGCGTTTCTATTCTTTTTAAATTTTTTTTATGGCAAAGTTTTTTTTTGTTTGGGGGAGGGTATTAACCCCAGCCCCGTCCTAAAGGAAGGGACGACACTGTGGGGAGTCCCGCGCCCTCCACAGGTCGCAGCCTGTGGAGGAGGCGTGGTCTCCTCATAGCCCGCGCCCTCCCTATGGGAGAGGCGAGGGCTCCCACATCCCTTTGGGGTGTTAAAAATTCTGTTCATATATATATATAATGTGAACTTACACAGATATAACCATCTACAAAATATGGTATATTTCAGACAAATATATATATAAACATCTCAGTATTCCTGAAGCTGGAAATATGAAAATGTAGCTCTTGGAATCATGTAAATTACTGTTTTTCTTTTGGTTACATAGTCTTATGTTTGCATACAGATGTAGATTTCTGAATATTAGCATACAATAGAAAACACAGATGTAAATATGCAAACCTCTATTTTTCTGAAAGAGTTATCCTGTTTCTGTATATTAATTTAACCAGAAACTTGTAGCAAATTGGCGATTTCACCTTCAAATCAGCTTGAATCTTGAAGATATAAGAAATATACATAAATCTGAGAACATTGCTTTATACAGAAAATTATTACTTCTACTTGTGTTCATACACTAAAAATATCATGATGTACATACATTTTTACATTTGAAAACCAAACTTGAACAAGAACATTCAAGAGAGTAGCTTGGAGTGAAAACAGATTTCTTTACTAAATAGAAGAAAATATGCTAAGAAAAGAGCAAATTTTATTTTAATATTGAAACTTTACAACCTATTCTTTTGTTCAACATGATAAAATGGAACTCAAAAGATGTTTTGAAACTCTCTTTTGAAACATAAGTATGAGTGGAAATCAATTTGATAAACATTTTATGGATATGGATAAATGAAGGAAATTCTTTTTAGAATCAGTAAAATGCATAAAGCATATGAGAAAAATACACAACTTTCTATTTTTTTTGCACTTTATTATACTGTATTTTGGTAACTTCCAGGACAGGATGCCGAAGGTGGATCCACAGAGACGGTAGTTTACCTTTTCTGAAACTACCACTTGTTTTTATTCATGCTTGGCCAAGCACTTGTACTATTGAAATAGATGGATTTGTTTTAAAAGCCTAGAATATATGTATTTGAGTCTCTGCCACCCCTTGTTGCAAGAAATATGTTTTCTCATGTTAGAAATGCATATAGGCACCATGCATGCATCGAGAGTTCCCTCCTGTTTTACTGTGTCAAGTTGCTAGGCTCCTTATGCAGGGCCATGGAATTCTTCAAGTTAGGAAGGAACCCGGGGAAGTCATGTACTTCGTGGTTGGGCGGAAAAGACGCCTAAATCACACTCTTGGCCCCAGCTCGCAAGAAGATTGATGGTGTCACGGTGGTTGGAGGTTCAGAGTTTTTATTTTACTATTTATGTACTTGAGTATCCTACTGGAATGGCTTGTGAAGCCCATTGTAAATGTAATTGTATTTAGCATTTGTTACTGCAACATTGAAATAGATGTGTTATTAAGATTTTGATGTAACATTGATACAAATGTATTTATTGAAGCTATTGGTCTCACACAAATGTGAATATTTATTGGTTTATTGATCTCTTTTGAGTATGGGTGAACATATGTGAAAATGCATTGATATACTTGGCCATGTGCATAATCATGATGAAATGCGAATGTTATATTTTATATACAGGAAATGCAATTTGTTTTAATTCTTTTACATTGAGTTTACTTTGAAAACTCTTATTAATGGCATAATTTTTAAAGTAAACTTTTGAAACAGATTGAACAATTTAAAATGTTTTTGCTTATTAGACCAAGCGTTACAGTTTCTTTTTGTAAAGGATATTCGGGAGTAACTTTCGAGTGCCTGTGGTCTTAGTGTTTCTTCTACTTAGGATTTTTACTAGTATGGGTTATTAGGTTTGGGAAAATTAATCTTCTTGCAATTATGCTGGTTTCCCATTCCACTTCGTCTAAGATGGAGGTACTATGGCACCAATGTGTTGGGCTTGTTCTATCTTCAAAAATGAATCTTCTTAGTTTTGGCCAAAATATCACTTTGGTCTATTGCTTACGAATCTAGGCTTGGTTGCACTAGGAGGAAGGGATGATCCAAGAGGATTGGGGACACTCTATGACATAACTCTGTTAGTACCAACACTTGGCAATAATGTGACAGTGTAATTCCTCTTCAATTGTGCCACACACATACGGTGGCATCTATTTTGACATAATTGTTATGAATTGTTAGTTGCAATTCCATGCTTGGGTAACAACATAAAGGAATCTCACAATTGGAGCAAGCATTCATTAGATTTGCAAGTAATCTTCTGGCTAACCAATTGCTCCATCACCATCCTCATATATTATATTGTAAACTACCATTTTTTGCACAATGAGTGTATTATATAGTGCTAGAGAGGAGGATACTTTTAGGCATTCAATATGTTTCACCTCTTAGATCCTGTATATGACTTTGCATAGTAAAAATTTGCATCACAATTCTTATTGAAGTGTCTTTAACTTTTTTGCTAGTTCTCTTACATTAGCTATTTGTACTTTGATATATTTTTGAGCTTATCTTTCACATTTATGCTTTCAGCATAAAACATTTAGTTCGGTCTATCCACTAGGTTCCATCTTGGGCCTCACCTCCAGTGGTATTGAAGTATGCATTTATATTGTCTCGTAGTTAGCATGCCCATCAATAGGAGGTCAGACTATGGGAAGTAAAGGCTTGAGACATGTGACCTTGTGTACCTTTCTGGAATAAATACACTCAATTTTTTGAGATTTTTTCAATTGAAAATGAGATACAATGCAATGTCCTTTCCACTTTCTAATCACCTAGTTGCTTATATGGGAAAAATGAGAGCATACAGTGTTCAGGACCACACAATTAACTAGAATGCAACTACTTGGAAGAAACACACTAGACGACAAACCAACCAATATCACTTTTTCAATGGAGTGTGATATGCATAAACTGAAAAGAACTAACACAACATACACACTACATGCTTATTCAACGGGGTGCAATAATAACGCATAGGCCTCAACCATTTATTCAATGGCGAGTGCAATTACAACAATCACAACCACTTCCAATTATTTAGTGGTGGGTAGATAGTAATTCCACTTATTCAGGTGAACAAATACATCAAAGTAATGAGAGACCACTGAAGGCACTACCATCCAAGGCATTACAAAGGTATATCAAATGCACTACAAAATAGCAAATGATTGATAATACTATTGCAACAACTAATCTAATAAATTGGTCAGATTTAAAAATTGCAGCAAGTACATAAATTAGATCACAATCACTATCAAAACTTGGATAATATGTTGCTTACCAATAGTAGATAGGATATAACACTGTAACATGCTAAAATACTTTGTTATAGTCATTCCCATGCATTTTAGAATAACCTAATATTGTAATTATTGATCTCAGTAATTGCAACAACTTTGTAAATCATTGAAACACACATCAGAACAAGAAGGTAACACCCAACAACTCCACACACACACATAATCCAATTCACACCCAACAAACCCACACTGAACTACCACTTCAAAAACTACTTTTACTGATGCAATCATGCTACAACCATAATATCAAATTGATATGATTTTTTCAGTCATAACCAAACTTTGAAAGAACCTTGGTACAAGTACAAATTGTATGACACCCCCCTAAATCACCATAAATTTGCAAGATGCAACCTGAAAATGAGTGAAACGTGGTTATACCTTCATAGTGTCACCAATCAATCAGAAAAAGATTGAAAAGACAAGTGTTTCACCATCCAAGCTCACACACCCCACTTCATGATTGGTACAACCTCCAAAACAGATGGTACAACTCAATGAAACCACTAATGATGTCCACAAACTTGTACGACCTGCATTGATATTTTCAACAACACCTAAAACAAGGTTAATGAATTTTATAGCCCAACACTTCAAAGGAAAACACCATAATGGTATGACCGAGTAAGGTGTATGAACAATTAGGAATCCTCCTAAATCACCTTATAACACTTAAAAAATCCTTTGAAAACACTCAACAAACAATATAAAGTTCTTGCAACAAAAAATGGAACTTCATTTTACAGATCATTGGTGATTCTAAAATGAAATCACTCTATCTAGCTAGGATTTTTTTGTCCCCAAAACCAACAATCTCAAGAGAGTTTTCGTCCTCAATAAATCTTGAGAACACAGGTTCTCTCCATATGCATAAGCAAATAAAATTTCATGGCTAACCTTTCAAATGAGCTCAATTCTCAACCTCTTTTTATAGCTTTTCTGGAGGAAAATAACAACAATTAAAAGTAATAATTCCTTTTTTCCTCCACAAAGACTTTTTAAAATAATAATCCAATGTGCAAAAAGATCCCCATGCCTAAGTGTCTAACTTGATGCACAACTTATAACAACTTATAACACCTTTTAATAAATTATTACACTAAGTTGTCTTTTTAATATTTCAACATTAGAAAACTTAAGTGAATAATTATTTAACTCTATAACTTATCCAAGTTGCAAAAAGTTTTGACATGACAAATATGTAATTTTGACTATACAATTGTGTCCCTGAAGTTTTAGGATGAAGAACTAAAGCATTAGGATGAAGAACAAAAACACTTGGGTGACTTTCTATAAATAACAAACTTCTCCAAGAAGTTTGGAGAGCTCCTCAAAGGTCAAAAATCAATTATAAGAGTACTAAGAGGCTCACTAAGACCAATTGAATTCACTGCCAAGAATACCTACGCTAGAGTGATCCTATCCTCTCCAAAAACTTTGGCGTTTTCCCTTGCTCACCAATTAGCATATGAGAAAACTTAGAAAATGGACTAATCTTTCACAAAGCAATTATGCTTGAAAAGAGGGCAATACACTTTCTCTCCAACAACCCAAGATGATGGATAAAACTTTAGAGATGGTAATTGCATATAAGTTGGAGTGATAAAGGAGGTGTTGAGACAATAATGGGAAGGTTTTAAACAATATTAAGCAAGTAAGAAGACAATCATCATTGATCACTTTGCCTAGCTCTTCAAGTGTGTGCATCACCCTCTAGAAGGCACCTCCTCTTTCGAACACTTAAAACAATTTTGCATTGTACAAGGTACAAATCAATCTACATCCCTATTTTTGAAGGAAATATAAATGCATATGCTATATATAATTGGCTTAATCTCCTCTACTCCTTAATATCATTTCTCTAACATAGAAAATACTACATTCACACTTTTAGTAGTTTCCTTGAGTGGTAAATCAATTCTCTAAGAAAATATTACCTTCATGTGTTTGTGAGTTTCCTTGTCAAATAATGGTGGTAAAACCATTATGCATTTGATGAGAAAGACATTAGGTCACAATTTCTAGGCAATCGAAATTGGTTCATCGAAGCCCTTGACGAGACCTCTAGGCACTTGGAGTTGATGCATTGATCATGCAAGTCACAAATGCAAATCCTTAAGGCCATGGTTGGTATTTATAATGTTGGAAATTGCATACCCTTGCAATTTTACATTATGTTTTGGACTCACATTGGTGCTCATTTACCCTAGTATGTTTTTAGGTTCATTTGGTCCTTGCTTTAGCCTTTTTCGCTTGTGGTGTTAAGGGCTCACTTCCTATGTACTCTTTTGTGAAAATTAATGTTATAGTTGTGTCCTTGTAGAAAATTTCTAGTATTTACAATGTTTGACCTTTTCTAAGATTGAAGCTATTTGGATGCTAGCATGATGAACGAACATGTGATAGTTTGTCATTCAATTAGCTGTTTGGAGCATTTTAGCTCATGCTATTAATCAAGTTGATAGTAGTAGATTTGGAATGAATCTAAATGACCCTCCAACTCCCATATCTCCCTTCTACTTCTCATTTTGAATCTCTTTTGTAATCTCTCACATTTTGACATTCAAAATATCAAATTGTACACTATGAAACATTCTAACCAATGATTCCTAGCATAATATGAACTCATGAGCATTTGGAAACTCCATGTTAATGCTTGATCTTTTGCTTGAACAATATTTTTGAAGGTTTGGTAGCATTCTCTAACAATATTGTCTTCATTGGCTTCTCAAGCTTGTGAGGTGATATTATTTGTTTGCTTTTCTCTTGCCTTAGGTTGTTATTCTTTTCCATATTGTAGAATCCATTTGTTGCTTGCATTGGTTCATTGGGATCTCCATCTCCTGCCTTTACTTTCATTATACTCACCTTGTTTTTCATTATTGCTACTTTTATCATTCTTAGACACACTCAAGAATGAAACACATTATTTTATCATTTTCTACATCTTGGCTACTCATGGAGGTTGAAAAATCAACATACAGACATGAACATTTATGAAAAGCTCCTTAATAGCCCCAAAATTCTCTTCCCAATTTGTGGGTCATTATTTGGAGTTTTTTTTATGAAATAGGGGTTTGCACTTCTCCTTTGCTATTTCATTTTCATTTAAATCTTTAAGAGTTAAATTAGTTTCATTAAGTTTTTATGATACTTAGAGTGTTGTTGTGGGCTCTCTTTTGTTTATGTGTAGTTGGGCATGAAATATGAGAATAAAGAGCTTTTAGACTGTGCAGGCCCACAATAGTCATATGGATAACAAGGGGTTGTGTAGATGTTTGTGCAATGCACACGTGTCCTCACTAGAGAGCTCCAATGTTTGGCTCTAGGTTCCATTTTGTTTATTGTTTCTTGTTTTGGCTTTAGTTTTTTATTTATCTTTTAGTAAACACCAAGTTTTTATTTCAACTCTCTTGCTTTATCTAAGAAAATTTCATTTTTAGTTTAAAGCAAATTTCTAGGAAAATTTGAACATTCACTTGAAAACAATGGCAAAACACTTCAAACTTAAATATTAGATTAATCCCAATGCAATGTTGGAAAACTCATCTAATTTGTAGAGCATATAAATTGTCTAAGTTGGGATGTATTTCCCTATATTACATTTTGGTGAACCTGCTATTCTTAAAATTAAAAAAAATTAAAAGAAAAACACAAAAACAATCTTCACTCTTGATTGTGTGTTGTGATGCCTTTGTATTTTTCAAGCTTCATGATCCAATTGCTTTATTATGAAAACGTTGTTCATAGGAGTTTAAGAAAGCTAAATGTGTCTCACTCAAGACCTAAAGTAACTTCATCAAAACAATTCTTGACTTTTCAAACTTTTTGTTTGATCCAAATGACACAACTCACCTACAGTTACATAACCTTTTACCACTTTTCATGATATAGAGGGAGGCTTCAATCATGAATCCACCCTTCATATTGAGGTGTGTAACATGGATAGACATCTCATTGAATTTGAAAGAACATTCAATGTTGGTGACGTGCATGACACTTGTGGACCTATTCTAGATTCCACAAAGATATAGTCATGTAGTGATCCATAAGTCCTTAATTTCTTGCACGGTATAGCCCTTATTGTCAACAATGTTGTTTCTACATTAGCAGCTACACACCAACACACCCAAGACTCACATTCACATATAACACATAATCAACTTAACATGCCTATGCTTATTTTGAGTGTACACATGGCTACATCTACCCATGTAGCTACCTCTTTGATGATAAATTTCAACCCCGTTCATTTGTAAGCAAAAAATCCTCGCACAACCATTTCCATTCAATTATATTGGTCACCTCACCACTTCATAGGTTGCTCCATTTCACACATTCTTTTCACCTCTTTCAATTGCTCATTGTTGCTCCTAGTTTTCCTTGCACACTATTGATCCTATAATAAATCAATTAATGTAGAACATTGATAGTTTATAACACACTACACTCCCAACTACATTATAGACTCTCACTTCTACACATTATTTCCATAGCCTACTTTCTCTTGATATTCTTGCCACACATTACTTGTGCGTTTTGAGGTGCATCAAATGCAACTGTATAATGTCAAAGGTGAAATGTAGTCTTATGTATTCACTTTCATTATTTTATGTAGTGATTTCCTTTTTCAAAATAAGATGTTAGCAAAACTATTTCCTTGTTCCCTTAAGGATATGACCTTGGATTGGTTTTTCTCTCTTCTAGATCATTCTATTTTATCTTTTGATCAACTAATTAACAAATTTATTGAATACTTTTAGGCTAACATTGGCCCCTATATCACCTTCATTGGTTCACTATAGACAAGGGACCAATAAAAATGTGACCAATTTCCTCTTTTCTTATCAACCACTCTTCTCACAAATACCTTATCCACTCCTTGAATCTCATGTGCAAAGGGTTTTCATAGGAAACCTTTAGCCTCTAATTAGGGATGAAATTTTATTCATGAATTATCCTTTATTTGCACATCCCCTACATAGCTTTGTGTGACCATTAGCAAATTGCCAACCAATTTGTGGCATTTTCTTTTGCATTGCTAGCTCTTGTCGTGTCATTAGGGGCTTTCACATTATATAATAAAAAATTAAAAAAAATACTTTAAATGTAGCTGTGAACAAGAAGCAATAAAGCACATAAAGAAGACTCAAATACAAGAAACTAAGCCTTTACCTTGCATCCAAATGCACCTCCAATTGAGCTTAAAGGGTAGTGCGCCCAAGTTGAGAAACCTTGCAAGAGACCTCTTAACAACTTTTGTTGTACACCAAGGGTGTGGATATGTTAAAGATGTGTGATTGGAGTTAAGTTTGATATGTGGGTTGCTCTTCAAACTAACATCGTGAATTTGCATTCAAGAGACCTTTTTTTTTGGATTAGGGATGGTTTGATTTATATATTGGGAGGATGATTGATCAAATGTTGAGATTGATCCAATATATCAATGGTTGAGGATGATTGAGAGGA
Organism: Sequoia sempervirens; assembly: GCA_007258455.2. Lineage (NCBI taxonomy): Eukaryota > Viridiplantae > Streptophyta > Pinopsida > Cupressales > Cupressaceae > Sequoia > Sequoia sempervirens. The sequence continues at coordinate 152,370 of VDFB02252448.1, forward strand.
TTGGAGAGTAGGAGAAGCCCCCAAGTGGAAACTTGTGATTAATGCACTTAAAGAGGACAATGATTAAAAAATGGATTGATTGATATTGTGTTAATTTGAATGAAGGTGGAGATTGAAATTTCTCACACATGTGAGAACAATCATGAGGATGTGTGACAGTGACATGTGATTGATTTCACATTTGTGAGAATCACATGTGGATATGTGATTGGACATGTAAGAAGTTTCACATGTAAAATTGAGGGTGTATATATTTTTGGGGAAATGAATGGTTGAGATTTGATGAGAGGATTTTTGGAGAAGTGAGATAGATGGAACAAGTGCATGCCAAGTTTGACCATGGCTTAAGCATGCTTTGGAATGTGCACATAGATTAATGAGTTAAGTAATTGGTTTTTAGTCAACTATTACTTGAGGGGAATTTTGGTGCAATTAAATAAATAAGATATATTTATTTAATTTTTGGAAGATAAGGATATAAAAGGTGAATTGAATTAAATCAATGTGAATATATTTAATTAAGGCGGACTATAAAGGAAAAGGGGGATAAATGATATATTAATTAAATAAATGATTTTTATTTATTTAATTAATGTTAGGAAGATGATTGAGAAGGTTAATTAAATAATTGTTCTTATTTAATTAATGTCAGAATGGGATAAACTTGGGCGTGGTTAGGATATCATGAAATCTTCAAAGTCCATAAATTTTGGTTGTTGGTAAATCAGATTTTACAAAGTATAAACATGGTGCCATTGTAGCTCCAATGGTGAAGGATGTTGAGGGAAACAAAATTGATGGAAAAGTGGATGGAGGATGATGGGGATTAGGAGAAAATTGATATTAAAGGGATGTGATGGTGGATGTAGGTGAGATAGTGGATAGGGTTATGAAAGATGGGTGGATGAAAGGATGGGATGAGTGAGACATGAAAAATTGTCATGGGACCAAGGGGAGCTAAAACCAACCTTTGCACACTCCATGATAGATATTAGAGCTTTGGATTAGGATGGGATTTTGGATGTGGGGATTTAAATGTGGTTTTTAGGATTGCTCATTTTAAGATGTGGGACCCAAAATGGATGTAGGATTGTTAGGTTGGGGATTGTTAGATATATATGGAGGGTTTTGGGATGGGTATGGGGGATGGGGATTTTAGGAAGTAGGGACCTAAAATGGATACATGACTAAGGATATGAGTGCTTGGATTTAGATGGAGGGATTTTGGATCAGGATGAGAAATAGGGATTATCAGATTTAGGGTAGTAGGGACCTAGAATGGATGTAGGATATTTAGGACGAGGGTGCTTGGATTTAGATGGAGGGATTTGGGATTGATATGGGAGATATAGATTCAATATTTAGGGATGGAGGTAGCTTTTGGAGGAGCATATTTGGATGCTCTTTTTGGATACATTACTATTTTCTCTAGGACCTACATTGTTTCTGAGTTTCCTTTGCGATTGGTGGATGTGGCCTTTTGGATTTATTTGATTTTGGATCAAATTTTTCTTTGCTAGAGCATGCCAATGCATTATGACAAAGTGATCCTTGGATTTTTGGGGATTATTTGCATTATATTTTTTTGCATCCAAATCCATTCCAAAGGTGATGGTATGGTCCCATGTGAGATATTATCTCGACATCCCATGAAGTGGGTGATGGCTTCATAATTTTAGAATAGGTCCAAGAACATGTGTTTTTAGGGATCTTGATTGGGGATTTTAGGGGATGAATGGTTAAGGTCAATAGAAGGGTTAATGGTGGAGGTGATATGAGTGATGGGATTGATGAAAGGATTGTGGTAGCAAGATCGTGAGAGTAGTGACAAGATGCACTTTTTTTGATGTTGGAATAAGTTTCTTATGATTTGTGAAGGTGTTACTATTGTATTTTTCATGAGATATATAGCCAAGGCCTCAAGATATTGTTTTCTTTGGTTCTAAGATGCCTTGCTCATTAAGGCTTAGCCCATTTCCTTGATAATGTGTGTTCTAAGAAATTCAATTGGCAATGGGATACTTGTTACTATAGAAATATGATGCACATCCATTTTTAGATGGGTAAGGAGTGGAGGTGGTTGGATTTTGAGATGGTGGGGGTATTTGAAAGGGATTGGTGGGGATACTTGGATCTTGATTTGGATGAGGACATGTTTGTACATGATTTTGAACAAGCTCTTTATATATTTGAATTTTCTTGGATGAGATGAGAGAAGAGTGGTGTTCTCTATTGCAATTATATAGTGCATGAAGGGATTTTTGGCTTGTGCACATGGATGGGGGAGACCTCTTTGACATTTATGGATATGGGGTATGATAGATGTAATTTTTTTTATGGATATCATAGAATGAGTGGTGCTATAAGATTCTATACCTTGGTGTGTGATTAGTGGCTTAGGGACCTTTGTGAATAGCCCTCGGAGAAAATCCATAAAGGTGGCATTGCAGATTGGTATTTGGATTGTGATGAGTTGAATTGTGGAAATTTGTATAGGATGTGGAGGCTATAAGGCACTCACATGAGAGGGAGATTTGGGATATGGATGGGGAGGTGTTTCCCTTGTCATAGGTTCCATAAGGGTGACCAAAAAAATGCATTTAGGAGTGGCATAATAGATTGTGCTTGTTGGTTCTTATTCTAAAGTTCTTGTGGGTGGGTGATTGGAGCTTGTGGCAAGATTTCTTAAGGTAATGTCGTCTAAGGGTTTATGAGTATATTTTCTTGGTCCAAATGTCTCTCATTATTGTCATTATGTTCAAAGGGATCATGTTTTTCTTGATAAAAAAATCTAGCAACACCATCAGCAAAGAAAATATATTTAGAGTTTTGAGCGGACTCATCAAAATAAAATGGAGTCACAATTTTTGGGTTTGGATTGGGATGGACAATGGGATGATTTGGGTTTTGGATTTAAGATTTATTTTGATAAAAAATGAAGTTGAGATTGATTTTCTAAGCTTATATTTTGGATAAATTTAGATTTTGGGATTGGATCGGAGGTAATTGGACCTAGTTTGAGTTAATTTAAGTGGATAATTAAGAAACCAAGACCTCGTGAAGATTTAAGTTGATTGATTTTTTATTCTTAGGATAGGCTATTCTCTTAAGAAAGGGTTGATTTTGATGACTATACTACTTAGGATAGGAAAAGCTCCTAAGAAAGTTTGATTTATATTTTATTGGATTTAAGGTTTTGATCTTGATTATGGGATTTAATTGGGATAGGTAGATGCTGACTAATTTGGTTTGTATTAGGTGGGGATAGATTTGATTAGGATTTGGGGTTTTATATGATGGAAACAATTTGGATTTGGGAATTTGGGGATTTGGATGATAAAATGATTATGATTAGGGGATAATGATTAAGATGATGGATTTTATGGTTTGGTTTCGATGGGTGGATGAGATTTGAATAAGGTTACCTAGGATTTTGGATTTCACTTGATTTGGATTGAATTTCCAAGAGTTTGGGACTAGAACTTGTCATTAGGTTTAGGATTTTTGATTTGGAGGATTGGTTAAAATGGATGTGGGTTAGAATGGTTGAGATGAATGAATTTGGATTATAATTGGATAAAGGGATAAATATGTATCAACCTTTGCTTTGCAATAGGATTTTGAACTTTAATTTTTTCCCTAAAGGTTGGGTTTGGATTTGGATGTAAACTAATTTGAGGATAGAAAAGGTTGGTTGGGGTTGAATTGGATAAAGGATAAAGGATCAAGGATCAAGACCTTAGGATGATTTGATTTGATTGATTTTATAAAATTAGGATATGTAAAGTTCCTAAGAAATAATTGATTTGGGATTTTTGATTAATATACTTAGGATATGAAAGTTTCCTAAGAATGTTTGATAATTATTTAATATTTGATTGCTAACTCAAGTTGGCTAAGGTATTAAGCAAGATCAATGAAGATTGGATGGTTAATTTTAGGGTTTTGATATTTATTTTGGTTTTAATTTGGGTGTATTGGATTAGAGGATGGTTGATCTAAGATTGGTATGAGTGGAGGGGAGCTGAATAAGATTACCTAGGATTTTAGATTAGGCTCAATTTGTCTTGGATTAACCAGGGTTTGGATTAGGGAGAGGATTTGGGATTGGATCATGGATTGGGATGATAATATAAGTTTATTATTTGTATGGGGGGCGTTTGGATGATTGATTGAGGTGTATGAAAGATGACGATATTTTTAATCAACATGATGAGATTTAATAGTTATTTGGATATCAAAAATTTGGAATTTTACTTAATAAAGCTTAGATCTTGGATAAGTTTGGACTTTGGGATTAGATTGGAGGTGTTTGGAGTCAATTTGGGTTTGATTTAGGTGGATAATAAAGGTATCAAGACCTTATGATGATTTGAATTGATTTTATTTTCTATACTTAGGATAGGTAAGGCTCCTAAGTAAGGATGAGTTTGATGACCATACTTAGGATTACCATGTTCCTAAGGATGTTTATGATAATTGGATTTAAGGCCATGATATTGATTATGGTTTTTATTTGGGTGGATTGGATTAGAGGAAGATTGAATTAGGATTGGGATGCATAGAGAGAATTGATTAAGATTATTAGGATTTTAAAATAGGCTTAAGTTTTCTTGGATTACTTAGGGTTTTGGATGAGGATGAAGGATTTAGGAATGAATTATAAATTATGATAAAAATTTGGATTTCAATAATTGGATGAGGGGTATAGATGGATGATTGAATTGGATGAAAGTTTAAATTTTGACTAGGGTGATGGGATGAATACTTCAAACTTTAATTTTCCTTTATTTTTCAAGAGAAATTTGGACTTTTATTTTGATTTCTCCAAAGATTGGCTTAATTTTCATGGTTGGATGATGTAGAAAATTTGATGGATAATGAGATAGTGGATTATGTTTAAGGATTGGATTTGGGATTAGTGGATTTTGAGCTTGAATTGTGAGGTTTGATTATGAATTAAATTTTGGATTAGTGGTTCCAGATTGATGATTAGGGGATGAAAAACTTTGGCTTATTATTTGTATTTAGGATTTTGAATTTGATTCAAATATTGGAGGTTGATAGATAAAAGGATTGATATGTTTGATTTATATGGGGAATTCATAAGTTTCAACAAGAAGACATGTTAGGCACAATAACAACTTGAATTTATTTAAGTACTCATATGGATGATTGTGAGCCCAATAATATGCCTTGTTTAGGTGTGGAGTTGAGGGCCCAAGATGAGACACTGATATTTTTTGAACAACCAATATTTCTTGATGGTGTGAGGGGAGAGCATACATAGCCTACAAATAAAATTTTAGGGGTATGGAGTGAGTAAATTCTTGGCACAATTTATAGATTGATGCATTAAAATCAAACATGACCTAAATATTCTTATCTAGGCTTGTACAAGGTTGCTAAGTGACATCCTTGATAGAAACGAAGGTATATGAAGCTTAATTTTGTGAAATGAGAGGGTATTTCTAATAGCTTTGTGTTAGAGGGCAATCCACTCTCTTCCAATTTGAAAGGTATATAGTTCTTGCAAGATTAGCCATAATAACAAGTGTCTTTCAAATGATAGAGTCTTTCAATACTCTCCCAAATTTATATACCTCATTGGAAAACATGGGCTCAAGTTTTCCCCTTGGTGATGAAATCCAAGGTAGGCCCACTAGGGAAAATAAAGTCCAAATTCTTTGTCTCCGAGATTACCTTGTGGGGTGAGGAGAGAGCATACACACTTGACTCTATTGGGATTAAAAATGATAAAAAAGAATAAAATAGTGGTTTTTATCTTCAAGATCATCTTTTTGTGTGGGTAGAGAGAATTCATACCATGTTATTCTCACAAACACACCACATTGTTAATTCAAGTGTGCAACTAAATTTAGTGAAATTGATGGGTCCTTTAACAAGTGAACCTACAAGAAAAGACATTAGCATTTTCTCGAAGGATTCTTACACAAGTGATTTACCAACAAGAAAGAGGGGTTAAGTTGAGAAAGGTGGTTGGTCAAAAATTTAAACCTAAAGGAAATGATGACATTTATACTTGGAGAAATGCCTCAAAAATATAAAAAACACCCAAAGATGCAACATGGATGCTTGAGGAATGCAAAAATGTCTCAGGATGAATGCCAAAAATTATAATAAAATATATAGAAAACTCAAAAAAATTTCAAAGTCCTAAGTCATTTTTGCAATCAGGATGATTGCATTAAAAATGAATAAACTTATTAGAAAACCAAAAAAAAATTCAAAATCCAAAAAAATGAGGGAAAAATTGTTGAAAACAAGGTGAAGGAAAGTTGCAACATGAACTTATGCAAGTGAATTAATATCTGAAAATTAGATTACCAAATCAGATTTGAACATGTGATTGCAACATACATCACAATACAAAAATCAACAAACAAAATGTGACACCATATTTAAGTGGAGAAATCATTTTGGGAAAAAATCCACATGAGAAAAGAGGGAAAGTATATTATTAATCTTCAAATGAGAGTACACAATTATACACTTAACTATTGATCTTTGATCAACTCAACAACACCTAGTTACCTACAAGAACTCAAGATGAAACTACCATCTCATGGCTCCACTTTATAGAAATTGTGGGAGGTAAAACCATGAATGGTAGATGAAAACAAGATTTACAAAACCACCTACAAATACCCACACCCATCTTCATGGACATACATGAGACATAATAAAATATTAAATGGAATCACAAGACTTGTACATGGGCGCCTAACCCATAGCCTATCCAACTTCTGACTTTCTAGATGCTTCGATGACCTTTCCCTCCTTGCTCGAAACCAACAAACACCTTTTCTTCTCCGATCTTGGGAGTCCCATCCAAGACCTTCCAACTTCCATTATGGACACCTAGGAAATATGGCTTATCCATTTCTGATGTGTAACCTCACCAAAATTAAATCCTCTCATTAAAATATAATTACAACATGCCAAAATTTAATAGTTTTTTCACATGTCCCCTAGAACACATTCCAAGGAATGTGGAGACATACAAATGATATAGGATTACAAGGTTAATGTGACCTTATCCTAACATTCTCCCACTTGACATTATACATTGTAATTACATCCAAGAGATACAAAACATAAAATCAAGTACAGTGATCAAGGCCTATGGCTTTCCCGCACCAAGAGAACTTATTCATGGTTATAGGCTTTGTAAGAGAATTTGCAACATTATCCAAAGAGTTAACCTTTTCAATCAAGACCTTACCATTCTCAACCATCTCTCACACAAAGTGATACTGAAAATCAACATGATTAGTATGAGCATGATACATAGGATTTTTGATCAAACAAATAGCATTATGACTATCACATCCAATCGTCACTATCTTGTAATCAAAACCAATGCCATTACCAAGCATCTAGAACCATACTGCCTCCTTAGAGAAATGTGTAGCAACCATATACTATACTCCAGTGGTGGAAAATGCAACTGTAGGCTGCCTCTTACTCATCCAACTCATTGCACCTCCAAACAAAGTAAATACATAGACACTAGTGGACCTTTAACTATCCAAGTCACCTGCCCAATCTACATAAAAAATCCTTGTATATCCAATGAATTGAACAAATCATTGTTGAATGCAAAAAATAATTGAGAGGGGGGGTGAATTAGTTGTACTTTAAAACTTCAAAAATCTCAAACACATTTAGATCCACATTCATTCAATTAACCCTTAATCTGTTGTAATGTTTTATCATGAAAGAAAATAACATAAATTGAATCAAATCAACACCATGCATAGAAGAACACCAAATTTATGTGGAAAACCCAAGATGGGAAAAACTAAAGTGAGGATTAACTCACAATATAAAGTAATATCAACACTGAATATAATAGGGCTCACTGCCAGAGGGCACATTACCTAGAAGAAAGAAAGGCTCACTGTTAGAATAGAAAAGAAGATAGAGAAGAGTGTTACACAGATAAATCCATCTCAATGCAACAGAGAAATCTACCACAATATCATCAACACCTTTGCAGTTTCTTTGAAGAATTGTAGAGACCTTTTACTCATTGCATCCAACAATTGAACACATGAAAGCTCAAATTCACACTCTAACACTCTACAATTCACATCATACTCATATATCTCACCTATCTTATCATCCATCAACAACTCAAATCTTATTTATACCATCTTCAACCTTGAAATATTTCTCCAAGGTCAACTATACACCTCAACCATGTAAATTCAAATTAGGTTGGCACCAAAACATTCCCACGGTGGAAGGGAATGAAGGCAAACCACAACACACCTTAGCTAGGACCTAAATCCACTCATACACACCACACCAAACTTCCACAAATTTCACAACAATGTAAACATCCAAGGTTGGTCGTTACCCATGTAAACACCATTAAACATTTAAATACTCGCTTCCTTTGATCAACAACAACTCATGGAAAAAAAATGTCACCTAGAAACAATCTAGAATATTCCACAAATACCTTGAAATCCAAAGAAATCCTTTGCAACAAATTTCACTTGAAGAATGTACACACCCAGTACACTTAGACAACTTTTCCATACACTATAACTTAAGAAATTTACTTCTGAAGCACCAAAGCTCAAAGACTTCGAATGAAGAAAATTACCAACACTATCAACACACCTTCATATCCACAAGAATTGAAACCAAACTGTGGAGAAACTCAGAGCAAAAACATTTCTCCCAAACACTTCTACAATACATAATTCACACTTTGGTGAACACAACTTCACATCTTCCTCTGCTCAATGATCTAACACACCAAATTCTAGATATAACACCTTTGATCACCTTTGATAAACATATCCAAAGCACACAATAAGATCTTCAACCTAGAAGAATTGTAGAGCAAAACCAAAACACTACTCTTCAACCCAAAACACATTGCAACACACTATTTCCTCTTTTTATCAGTTTTTCTCAAAAGCACTTGAAAACCAAGCACCAAAAACACATCCCCATCATCTTCAATACTTTTAGAACCAACTACAATCTAGAAAATCAACCATGCATCCATAGCCAAGCTTATCAAAACAACATTAGAGGTTGACACCAGTAGCTTACTAATGACAACATAATGCAACTAATCAAAGCACATAGACAACACCAACAACTACACATACTCTTGCAACAATCTTCTTCTCATTCAATTGACACTAATGACAACACATGATTGTTGACATCAATGACAACATGATGAGGGCACAACAGCCCAAGACTTAGAAAATAACCCACAAACAAGAGAATAATTTTATTATTCAAAAAATGGAGCTTCTTACATGCAGAGGATCTCAAATCCCCAAGTTCTACAACACATGCAAGTTACGGAAAGCTACATAATCACCCTTTCGCAATATGCGATCTTGTCCCCCAAAAAGTTACCCAAAAATTAGAAACCCGCCCATAAATAGAGCTCCTCTTTAGTTTGGAGCCAAAACAACATTTAAATTTGAGTTTAGGTGGTTTGGCGCCGAAAAATTACAACTTGAAGTTCAAATTTCAAAAGAACATTTGCAATTGTATCTTCTAGAAAGTGTGCCAACTTCCCGGGGCCATAACTTTTGATCTGGGACTTCGATTCGCAAACGGTTTGAACCGTTGGAAAGGTCTCAAAGTCAATAATGCGATTGAAATTAGCTAAGCTGATTTTGGCAAGTTTTGGGGCCGATTTGGGAACTCTACGTGCCTCAAATCTAACTAAGAAGATTTTCAGGTGCAAATATGGGGAACTAAAACTACAATATCTTTCAACCCAAGAATAGAAAATAAAAACCATAAATTGAGAATTTCATTATGATGAAAAGGGTATCCAAAAATGTAAAAACATATAAAAACTGAGAAAATTTATGATGAAAAGGGTATCCAAAAATGTAAAAATATCTAAAAACTGAGAAACTTGAAATTTAACTATTTTTGGGTGATGCAAGATTGCCCTTACACCACTGGATGCTCCTGCATCAGACACCCAACGTAATTTGAGAAGTGATCCCATCATGTTTCATATGGTGGAGGAAAACCCAAACGGTCGACCTCTACTTTAGGCAACCATGATGAATCTTCAACAGGCCTCCCTTTCCATTTCACCAGATATTCTTCATACTGCCTATTCTTGGTACTCCTTCCCACACGACTATCCATGATTTTTTCAATCTCCTTTTTTGATGTAGGTGCTGGAATCCCACACTGTTACATCGTTGGTACTTCCTTTGTGCCACCTTCATGATACTCTGTCAAATCTGAAATGTTGAACACAGGGGAAATGTTGAATGCATTCGACAACTCTATGTCATATGCATTCCCTGAATCATGCTTCTTCAAAATCTTACAAGGACCAAATTTCTTCATCTTCAATTTGTTATATGTTCCTACTGGAAATCTTTCTTTCCTCAAGTAGACCATCACTTCATCACCAATTTGAAACTCCTTATACCTCATCTTTTGATCTGCCTTAGCCTTATACTGCATATTCATCTTGTTAATATGTTCTCTTACCTTCTCATGTATAGCCTTGATGTGTTCTACAAAATATTTGGCTTCAACACTTATTTTCTTCTCTTGGTCCATCTTCCTTAATTCTGGAGCTGTTTGGGGCTACCTCCATACACAATCTAGAATGGTGATCTACCAGTGCTTTTGTTGACATAATTGTTGTAAGAAAATTCTGCCTAGGGTAAGATCAAGTCCCATCCCTTGGGTTTATCTCCTACCAAACATCTTAGTAGGTTACCCAGACTCCTGTTAACAACCTCTGTCTACCCATCTGTTTGTGGATGGTGTGCAGAACTGAACTTCAACTCTGTCTTCAGCTTCTTCCACAAGGTCCTCCAAAAGTACCCCACAAATTTGGTGTCACGGTTTGAAACAATACTCTTTGGCAGACCATGTAACCTCACGACCTCTTTGAAGAACAAGTCAACAATGTGGACTACATCATGGGTCTTCTAACATGGAATGAAATGTGCCATCTTCAAAAACCTATCAACCACCACAAAGACTGAATCATTCCCTCGTTGTGTCCTTGGCAAAACCAAGAACAAAGTCCATACTTATGTCCTCCCACGACCTCTCTGGTATAGGTAAGGGTTGATATAAGCCTATATTCTGACTCACTCCTTTAGCCATCTGACATACCCTACAACTTTGTACAAACTTCTTCACATCTTGTGACAATTGAGGTCAATAATAATGCTCACTGATAATGGCAATGGTCTTATCCCGACCAAAATGTCCTGCCATTCCTCCACTATGCTTCTCTTTTATCAGGTTCTCCCTCATGGAACTCCTCGGGATACACAATTGACTTCCCTTAAATAACATGCCATCCTGGATTATGAAATCCAACCACCTTGTCCTATCTACTGTAACAGGTTCCTTGCAAGCTTTCCAAGCCTTTGCAAAATCAAGATCTTTTGCATATAGTGTCTTAAGTTCATTGAACCCAATCACTTCAATCTGCATCTTTGTCATCAATGTATGCCTCCTACTTAAGGCATCTGCAACCCTATTTGACTTCCCACTTCTATGTTTCAAAACAAATGTATAACTCTGCAAAAACTCTACCCATTTCATATGCCTCTGATTTAATTTTCCTTGACTATTTAGGTACTGCAAGGCCTGATGATCAGTATATAGAACAAATTCCTTCGGCAACAAATATTGTCTCCATTTCTTTAATGCTTGAACTATTGCATAAAATTCTTGATCATATACAAAATACTTTCTCTTGACATCATTTAACTTTTCACTGAAATAGGCAATGGGCTTACCTTCTTGGCTCAACACTGCTCCAATGGCACAACCACTGGCATCACAATCCACCTGAAACACCTTGTTGAAATCTGGGAGGGCTAGAACAGGTTGCTTTGTTACCTTCTGCTTCAATAGTTCAAAACTCTTTGCTGCTCCACTACTCCACTTGAATTCTTTTCTATCCCCTCTCATTGTTTCAGTCAGGGGTCCACAAATACTACTGAAGTTTCTAATGAACTTTCTATAAAAACTAGCCAAACCATGGAAAGATCTCACCTCGGTGGCAGTTCTTGGGGTAGGCCATTCGAATAGCCTTCACCTTCTCTGGGTCCATCTTGAGACCTTCTTGAGACAACAAACCCCAAGTACACTAACTCCTTTCACAAAACTGCACTTCTTCAGATTAATCAACAATTTCTCTTCTCTTAACTTCTCAAAGGCTCTCCAAATTGCATCAGATGCTCATCCAATGTCTTACTAAAAAATCAAAATATCATCTAAATACACAATAACAAAACTTCCCGAATTCTTTTAGTACCTCGTTCATGAGCCGCATGAATGTGCTCGGTGCATTGGTTAGCCCAAAAGGCATGACTAACCACTCGTACAGGCCCTCTTTGGTCTTGAAGGTAGTCTTCCATTCATCTCCCTCTCGAATCCGAATCTGGTGATATCCACTCTTCAGATCAATCTTTGTGAAGTACTGAGCTCCACTCAAATAGTCCATCAGGTCATCCATCCTTGGCAGGGGAAATCTATACTTGATTGTTATCTTGTTTATGGCTTGGGAATCTGTACACATCCTCCACTCCCCATCCTTCTTTGGTGCTAGTACTGTAGGTACTGCACATGGAATCAAACTCTCCCGTATCAAACCCTTCCTCAACAACTCTTGAACTTGTTTGTTCAACTCCTCATTTTCTGCAGGAGTCATTCTATAAGCTGCCTTATTTGGAAAACTGGCTCCAGAATCAAGTCAATCTGATGACTGATCTTCCTTATTGGTGGTAAACCCTCAGGTACATTATCAGAAACAATATCTTGAAACTCATCCAGCATCCCAAAAACTTCTTCTGGAACCTTCTCACTATCCTCCTTACTCACTCTAGGAATCAATGCATAACACAAACGCTCATGCTTCATACCTTCTAAATTTTTTCTTCCATCTACATAACAAATTCTAGCACTACTGCATACCTTTTCTTCGGTCTCCTTTAGGGGTTTCAACTTGTGACGAACCCCATCCTTTGTCAAGGAATAAGTGTTTGCATGGCCATCATGTATAGCTCGGCTATCAAACTGCCATGGCCTCCCCAACAACATGTGACATGCATCCATGGGGATGGTATCACAAAGTACCTCATCATGGTAGCTCCCAATCTTGAAATTTACTAGGCACTGCTCATTGACCAAAATTTTGTGGTCTTTCTGCAACTAGGCAATCCGATACGTATGCGGGTGCCTTTCCCTCTTCAGCTTCAACTTTGTGACCATCTCTTCTAACACCAGATTATCAGTGCTCCCACCATCAATGATGACATCACAACACTTTCCTTCACACTTGCACCTTGTGCGAAACAGATTCTTCCTCTGTTCTGGTTCCTTTTCCTCAGTCACCAGGGCTCTCTTAATCACTAGGGCTTCTCCCCTTTCAGCATCATCTGAATGTTCAGATTGGGCCTCCTCATCTGCATGCGCAACCCTTCCATGACCTTCTGGCCTTTTTTCTAGCCTTCCTTGGTGTTGTGGACATTCATAGGCTCGATGCCCTTCTTCACCACACTGAAAACACGTTGCTTTGAAACCACCTCTTCCAAATCCTTGTCCATATCTCCCTCGTCCTCTACCTCTTTGATCACCACTGTTTTGATCACGAGGATGGTTGAAGTTGTCATTCCTTTGGCTTCGGTTGGTACCCACATCTTCACTTTTCTTTTCATGGTCATTTCGGCTTCCTGAAGGTCTTCCACTGCCCCTTCCACTTTGACCTCCTCGTCCCTTTTGCTTGCCATCAAATCTTTTGTTCAACTTCTCTTCCACCTTCAGAGCAAACTGATACACATCCTCAATGGTGGTCATTTTGACTAGGCTTAACTCCTCCTGAATGCTTGGTTGTAACCCATTAAGATATCGAGCTACCTTCTCCTTATTGGCCTCTGTGTGCCCGTTATGATGATTATCTTGTGAAAATCTTCAGTATATTCTTTCACAGATCTGCTTCCTTGCTTCAACCCTTGCAATTTCTTCAACAGATCTAACTCGTAGTCCACTGGTATGAATTGCTTCTTTAGTTTCTCTACCATGCGATCCCATCTGGTGATATTTCCTTTTCCTCTTTGATTTCTTTCCAACTGGACCTCTTTCCACCAAATACTAGCATGGCCCTTCAGCCTTCATTTTCACAAACTTAACCCAATCTGGGTCCTCTATTTCCTCATACTCAAAATATTCTTCTAGCTCATTGATCCAGTCGATCAACTTTCTAGATTTAGACTTCCATAACTGGGGACTTCTACTCGGGTTTTTTCCCAATCTTTGAAATGGCCCTTATTAGCCACATTTGGTCTTAATCAATTACTTCTTCTTCCTCTTCTACATTTGAACCTTCTTGCTCTCCTTCATCCTCACTTTCCTTCCTCGGGTTTAACCCTCTTCTCAACTGCTCTTGTAACGTGTCAATTTGTCTCTGGAGGGCTGCCAATGCATCTCTTCCACCAGCATTTCTGCCACCTCGACCACCTCTGGCACCACCATGCCTACCAAGCATCACTCTTGGAGGAATTTTTCTTAACCTCGACCGAAAACCACAGTCTTGGTGCGAACTGCCTCACGATCGGCGATCTGTCCACAAGCTTAAGAAAACCCGCTTTGATACCACTTGATGAGGGCACAACAGCTCGAGACTTAGAAAATAACCCACAAACAAGAGAATAATTTTATTATTTAGAAAATGGAGCTTCTTACATGCAAAGGATCTCAAACCCCCAAGTTCTGCAACACATGCAAGTTACAGAAAGCCACAAAATCACCCTTTTCGCAATATGCGAGCTTGTCCCCCAAAAAGTTACCCAAAAATTAGAAACCCACCCATAAATAGAGCTCCTCTTTAATTTGGAGCCAAAACAACATTCAAATTTGAGTTTAGGCGGTTTGGTGCTGAAAAATTACAAATTGAAGTTCAAATTTCAAAGGAACATTTGCAATTGTATCTTCTAGAAAGTGCGCCAACTTCCCGGGGCCATAACTTTTGATCCAAGACCCCGATTCGTGAACCGTTTGAACCATTGGAAATGTCTCAAAGTCAATAATGTGCTTAAAATATGGTATGCCAATTTTAGCAAGTTTTGGGGCCGATCCAGGAACTCTAAGTGCTTCAAATCTAACTCAGAAGATTTTCAGGTGCAAATATGGGGAACTAAAACTGCAATATCTTTCAACCCAGGAATAGAAAATAAAAATCATAAATTGGGAATTTCATTATGATGAAAAGGGTATCCAAAAATGTAAAAACATCTAAAAACTGAGAAACTTGAAATTTAACTATTTTTGGGTGATGCAAGATTGCCCTTACACCACTGGATGCTCCTGCATCACAACACCAATTGCTCATACTTGCAACAATGTCCCCCTTTGTCATTGATGGAACATATGATGTGAAAAACCATCAACAACTCTACTTCATACCTATTTCCTTTTCTATTTTCTCATTACTCAATCTCTCCCTTTCAACTTATCTTTTTCACATGCTTCATTCTCCCCTTTCTTTTTCACATTATTCTCTCCTCCTTTGACATCAATGGAAAAGGAAAAAAGATTTGCATTACTTATGTTTCTCCTTTGACATCAATCAACCTTCTCACAACTGCTCTGCAACTTCTATTCCTTTACTGTCCAATATACTCCCCCTTAGGAGTACACACCATACTACACTAATCAAAAACCACTATATAATGACAACACTCACTCCCCTTGACTGCAATAACCAAAAATACCACTACCTACTCCCCCTGAGAGGCAACCACCAACATTAGTCCAAACTAAAGAATGAATTTTTAAATCCACTAGATTGATGTGTCTCCTTATGCCTCTAGTTCAAAAGAGGGGCAATAACCCCCAACTTCTCTTGGAGATACTCAAATGTATCCTTAGGAGGAGCCTTGGTGAATATATTAGAAACCCGATCCTTTGTAGGAACATACTCAAGCTTTACTTCATTCTCTACAACCTTCTCTCGTAAAATTGATATCGGATTGAGATGTGAAAATAAATATGAATGTTATTGATTTGATAATTTACCATTAAGAAAGGATACAATATAAAGGATGAGAGGTAAAGGAAGGCAAGAGGTTTTATAAGATAGTTTAATTGAAATAGGTAAACTATAATACTCGCTAACAACTAACACTACCTCGTTAACAATCCCAAATTCAATGTAATATAATATTATGCTAACATTCCCCCCCTTATTACATTGTTCTCATAAATTTATCCCCTAAAAGCTCTTATTCAATTTTCCAAGGGACCCCCCTTAAGGCTTACACAACAAAACTCATTGATTACAAAATATGTATACATTTATGAGAAGAATTTCCTTTTGAAGAAACAAATCTTGAATCAGGTGGGCTATCCAAGTTACCTCGTAACCCTCAGAAAGGTGTAGCCCCTAGCTAAATTATCGAGTTCTTCCTCCCATGAACCTTCTGAATTATGGACTGTAGTTATTGGAAAACCACCCTCCAAGTTGTCTCCTCGACCCTCATAAAGGTATAACCCTTGGTCTAGACCTTAATTACTGGTTAACCATCCTCCAAGTTGTCTCCCCGACCCTCGTAAAGGTGTAATCCTTGGTCATAGCCTTGAGTTGTCTTTGGGAAACTGAGCTCTTCACCAAACCCCTTACCTATCTCCAAAAAGAAAACTTCACAATACGTGTATCTCCAAATCTATCAACAATAACAAAGAAAAGAAAATAAAGCCAAAAATGCTTCTCATACAAAGCATCATCTCAAAGCGAGAAGCTAATTTGAGATGATGGAAAATCTTCCATCCTCTAGTGGCACTAGCCTCCAATATGACGGCTCAAAGTACAAACTCGTGAGGCTTCATTCTTGATCCTAAAGAAAATATAGCATTCAAATAATGTATCAAATTAGAAATAATTTCTTTGACCTTGAGTACTTTTTCAACTAGTGCTTTCCTTTCAAAATACTTATCATCATATTTTCTTACATCAAATCCTCTCACAACAATCTTTGTGGAAGTGACAATCACATAAACCTGATTAAATCCTTTATTAGGCACACCATTCATCTTGAAGGAATCAATAACAAAAAGCCTAGATTTAGCAGATAATGTAGCCTAACAAATCATCTACCTAACACCAATTCATTGAGGAGTATAGGGAAATGGGTTGTTGCCTCAAAATAATTAATTTAATCAGTCATTTACTAACTCTACTCAAAGAAACTCTTAATATTTTCCAACTCACATGATACCCAACCACATAAATACATATATTTAATCGTAATATTTCAAGGAGTGCTATGAAAATGTACTATCTTTCTAGCACAATATTTGGAAACTCCTATCTAGCATATCACTATTTAAGTGTCTATTTGTGCAGAATGTACCTGATGGATTTGTTTGATAAGAAGGTATAAATATCAAAGCTGAGTCTATCTGTGCACTTGCAGATAAAACGGTTTGTTAATTTCCTCAAACCAACAAATCAAGGCTGCCACAACTTACCAAATGTTTAACCCAACATATTATAGTTTCAAATTATCACATCATTATATTTGCATTCCATCACCCTTGACAAAGAGTAAATATTTCAATAGAAAAAAAAATCTTTTACTAGTATGCCTTTATTGTACTTTGAGGAGTAGCCTTCAAATGGCCTGAAATTGCCCAAGCCATTCACAATTGTCTATCTTGCACCAAACTTTTGCATTTTTCAATGCAAATGAAATTAAGTTGACATAGAAGCACCAGAATCCTCTAAGCCTGTCATAGCCACATGAGTACTAGTAATCCACAATGAGGAGGTCAATAATGCTTTTGTTTGGGAGCACAACCTCTATCCATCTCCTATGCTATGTTATGTCAATCCATTATCAAAGCATCCGCATGCCCAATAAAGAACAATGATTTTTAACTGCTTTGATACCAAATGTGAAAATAAATCTGAATGTTATTTATTTGATAATTTACCATTAAGCAAGGATACAATATAAAGGATGGTTGGTAAAGGAAGGTGAGTTGTTGTATAAGATAGATTAATTGAAATAGGTAAACTGTAATACCCACTAACAACTAACACTGCCTCGTTGACAATCCCGTATTCAATGTAATAAAATATTATGCTAACATGAGATATGTTTTGTCCTTGAATGCATTACCAAATTCTTTGAAATATTGATAGTAGTTGTATTGTCACATAAGATAGAAATTGGATCATATACCACCCTAATATCCTTCAATGTTTATCTCATCCACAACACTTGTGTGTAGCAAGATGTTGTCGTAATCTACTCTGCCTTTGTAGTAGATAAAGATGTTGAATCTTGTTTCTTACTTATCCATGCCACCAATTTGCATCCAAGAAAGAATGCATCACCACTTGTACTTTTCTATCATCCACACAACCACCCAATCTACGTCTAAGTAGGAACTCAGAGTGAAATCAATATCCTTTGGATACCACATGCCATAATCTAGAGTTTCCTTCAAGTATTTGAATATCATCCTCATTTCTACAACATGCGACTCTCTAAGATCTTGAAATCTAGCCACAAGACAAATTACATGTATGATATATGGTCTTGTAGTAGTCATATATAGCAGTCCTCAAATAATTGATCTATACTTGCTCTCATTAACCTTAGGAGATTCATCATTCTTACTTAGCTTGCAACCAGTAACCATAGGGGTACACACTAGTTTAGAATCTTCCATTCCAAACTTCTTCAACATTTCCTTGAAATACTTTGATTATGAAATAAAAATACCCTTATATGTCTGATTTATTTGTAGTTCAAGGAAGAAATTCATCTCCCTAAACATAGACATTTTAAATTCTTTCCGCATTTCTTCTGCAAACTTCTTACACATATCTTCATTGCCTCCAAAGATTATATCATCAACATATACAACCACAATCAACATTTTATCTTTTTCAACTTTAAAGTAAAGAATGCTATTTGTGGTACCTTTATTGAATCCTTGTTGTATCAAATACGTATCCAACCTTGCATACCAAGATCTAGGAGCTTGCTTCAATCCATACAATGCCTTATTCAATCTGCAGACCATATTTGGTTTATCTAATAACTAAAATCCTTTCGGTTGTTCTATATATACCTCTTCTTCCAATTCTCCATTCAAGAAAGAAAACTTCACATTCATTTGATAAACTTTGAAATCCTTGTGTGTTGTAAAATCCAAAATCATCCTAATAGCTTCCATTCTTTCCATCAGAGCAAATGTCTCAAAATTTATTCCTTCAACTTGTGAGTAGCGTTTACACACAAGCCTTGCCTTGTTCCTTACCACTTCTCCATTCTCATTTAGTTTTTTTCTAAATATCCACTTAGTTCCAATCACATTTTTGTTTGTTGGTCTTGGGACAAGTTCCCAAGTCTGATCTTCTCAATCTACAACAATTCTTCTTCCATAGCCTTGATCCAATATTCATCTTTGCATGCCTCAATCAATGTTTTAGGTTTAACTTCAGAAAGTAAACGTAGATTTACTTATTCTTCATTAGCTTTCCTTCTTATCAGTATACATTTTCTCTTATCTCCAATGATCTGTTCTTTAGAATGGTTCTTCTACACACACTTAAGAGTTTTAGGAGTCTTTTCTAGAGCTTCTTCCTCTTCAAGATGCACTTCCTTTTCTTTAGCTTTTTCTTCTTCTCTGTTAGAAAACTCATTTGATTCATATCCATCTATCACCACTAAATTCTTCTTTAAATCTTCATCAACCTTGAAACTTGCACTCTCAAGAATCTTTCTCAATCTCTTGTTGTAGCATCAGTAAGCTTTTATTCTAGTAGAATATCCAAGGAAGATACCTTCATCAAACCTTGCATTAAACTTTACTAAGTTTTCTTCATCTTTTTTGATATAACATTTTCTTCCAAACACTCTGAAATACTTGAGAGTAGGGATCCTTCCATACCATAACTCATAGGGAGTCTTTGTGTTGTTTTCTCTTGCTTGAACTCTATTAAGTATATAAACAGTAGTATGAATTACTTATGATAGATTTGCCTCTTTCATCATTGTTCTTGCAGCTTCTTGAACATTTATTCTTTCTTTCAACCACTCCATTCTGCTAAAGAGTCCTAGGGGTAGAAAAGTGCCTCTTTATGCCATGATTCTCATAAAAGATGTTAAAATCATTGAAGGTGAACTCTCCACCTCTGCCAGATCTCAAAAAATTGTTTTTTCATATCCATTCCATTCTCAACCGTAGATTTAAATGCTTTAAACTTATCTAGAGCTTCTGATTTTTCTTTGAGAAAAGTAACCCATTTCATTCTAGAATAATTATCAATCAATAGCTTGAAATACCTGTCACCTTGAATACTGTTAAAAGGTCCAAGAAAACTAAGGGGGGGGGGGTGAATCAGTTGTCACACAAATTCAAAACTTCAACACTTATCAATTCCACAGCCACACTATTTTGTTATTAAGTATGAACATGAAATGCAGATAACAAAAACTAAATCAACACAATAAACACCAAATTTTTTATGTGGAAAACCTAGTGAGGGGAAATCCACGGTGAGGATTAACTCACAATATAAAGTAGTTTAAAAAACTGAATATATATAGGCTCACTGCCCTGAATAAGACTCACTGTCTGGATAAAAAAGCTCACTGCTTACAAGGGAGGCTCACTGCCTACAAAAGATTCACAAACAAAATTTGGCTTCACAACCAAAATGAACTGAGAATGATGCACCTAACAAGTGCTGATGCAATTCTGGTGATGCTCAATAGATTGACTTGACACACTTCATCATTTTCACTCTTCTTCACTTTCGCATTTTCTCAAACACACCACATATACCTCATACTTCATCTTCAAAACTATTCAATACACACACACACACATATATACTCAATCTATTTGTAATCATTAATTAGGTTGGCCTAATTAGATGCAACTCCTTGCTTACCAAAAATATCAACCCATCAGCTTCAAGTATTCACTAAAATCTTCTAAAAAAGCAATTCAAATGCTTAATATGCTACATCATGTCGACATAGACCTAAGATAGGTCACACATATATCCGCATGACAAATATAATTCACCATATCATGACTAATCCAAGAAGTCAGCCAAAAATAGACTTCAATGCAAAAAGTAATCAATAGAATAATGCCAATACACCATACGATCATTGGAGAACACAAAATTTTGAACAACCATGCCTTAAAAAAACCATAAACCATTTCCTAAAATCGCAAGTAGTAACTGTCAACTGCAGAGGATTGTAGACTGGAATACTAGAGAGTGTAACTTGAATATCGGTTCAAATACCAGACCAAAATATCGGATCAAGCATTGAATTAGACTTGTGACCACAACATAGTGACATCAATGGCTACACAAAAGTGTAGAGATAATCATTTTTCTTCGTTCTTCCAACAATCTTCCCCTTTGTCATTGATGGAAACATGTGCCAAAATTTTCAAAAAATTTCCTCCAATATCTCCCAACTTTCCAAATCTCTCCCCCTTTGACATCAATGGCAAAGGGCGACCAAAAAGATGTAAACATGGTGACATCAAAATTTAAAAAAAGATTCCAATTCTTCCAAAAAAATTTGGCCATCCAAAATTCTCAAACATTCAACAGTTCAACAATAATTCAATTTTTCTTTATCTTGTTCAGATCCCTTTTTCTCTTTCTTTTCTTCTTTCCAAAACAAACAAAACAATAGAAATTGAACATTCAAAATTAAGTAAAAATTACATTCTTCACCTCAAACACCTTCTTATATCTTTCTTTGATAATTGGATATAACTTCTTCCAGTTGAATGTAGTTGAATCCATTCTCGTGCAGATGCTTTCCAACAGGGCCAACATAGTAAAGGAAGATGACCAATATGAGTACTATCTTTCACAATCTTCCTCATCAATAAGTATTCCAGAAAGATGGTCTAACCGGACCTCAACAGTCTCCTTAAGGAGGCATAAAGTCTTTACCACATCATCTCTTTTTCTTTGCACAACAATTAGCTCAACTTGTAATTCACCAACTCTCAACCTTTTTTTCCTGTCTTTTTCTTCAAAGATGTCAAAGTTCTATTTGGTTCTGTTCACCTCAGATTCAATTTCTTCAATCCTACTTCTGAAATTATTTACTGCAGCAGGCCACCAGAGACAATATTTGTAGATATTTGATATTTCTTTGATGCATTTCTTCATTTCCAACATAAGTTTAGATAATCTCTGCTTAGCTTTAGTACATCTCTTTTCAACCAAGGATTCAAACTTGCACCCTTTTAGACCTTCAAGCAACATTCTTTCTTCAACAATCTCAACTAGATTCTCTGGTAAGGAGTCAGAAACAATTGATATATCAATACCTTTTTGAATTAGATACTCTACCGGAGCGTCATTAATTTTGAGTCTGTCAACATGAGAGGATACATTCCATATCTCACCAATCTTCTTCATCTTCCCCTTAACCAACATAAACTGAATGTCATCTGGATCAGAAGATTCAGATCTAGGCAAAGATTCTTTTTCCTTCTCTTTTGAAAAGACAATGATATCTTTAGTTATAGATTTTCTTTTCTTCAATTTGGAGGGGAATCACTAATGAAAACTTCCAATTTTCTTTTATCGGAGGATGAAACCGCCTCAAACTGACTCGGTGTTGGCATACCGAAGCATATATTTTTTCTTAAGGATGTGAAATATGATTTGCACACACTTACATTATTTGTCAACACTTCTAGGTTTCTGTAGACTTGTTTCCCAATAGGAATACCAGATTCCCACACAACATTTTATTTTCCCAGTAGGGAGCTCAAAAAGTAAAAGACCAAGCACACAGGCAAAATCCGAACTGAAAGGGATAACCCTCAATCATTGACATTCGAGCATTTTTAGATAGATTTTCAAGTAATAGGCTACACAAATCAAACTGTCTGTTTTCCTTAACCATCATATGTGCAATGTAAACAACAATAGCTGAAGTTGAGCCTTCACAATTTCTAAAATATATTTTGTAAACAACACTGTATGCAACATACCTTACAATCGAATCCACAAGAGTTTTTATCAATAGAGCTCGAGGGTCTTTATAATAAGTTTCTCTACATCTTTGTATTTCACAGTTTTCTTTCTAGGAAGATCCTCAATACTGCATAAGCCAGTAATCACTTTGATTGCTTTCTTTGTAATTAGGTAGGGTTTGTCCAACACAATTCTACCATTCTTGTAATGACTCAACAAGAACAAAATAAACTCTTTATCAACAAACCACAAAAATTCTCCCCATAAGTCCATACCTACGGTTTTTATGCTTTGTAATTCATTTTCGTTCAGCCCTATTTCCATTTCTTTCATCTTTCTATGATCAAATTCTTCCAATTCAACTCCTTTCAGTTTTAGTGGAATGTTTCCACTCAATTCTTTGTCCATTGCTATGCTTAACTTTCTTAAATTTTTTAATGATTAATCAAAACTTCTTTGTTTTCCTTCTTCCCTTTTGCAAACTAAGAAATGATTTTTTATTACCTATGACAATTTCTTTGAATTTCCTTTAGAGTTGCTTCAACCTGCTTCAAGATCACTTTGAGATCACTCCAAGGCACCTTTTAAGTTCTTCAAATTCTCAACTAATCAAAAAATACTTACACATTTCACCTTATACATCATCGATTTTCCCTAGAATGCATTAGATGTGGCAAATATCAAAAATTTGCAAAAACATTCTTCCCAACACAAAAACCCTAATTTGGTCCACAAATCATTATGCCAACATTCTTTCTTCCAGTTCCTTTTCCAAAACCTTTGATTATTCATTCTTCACATTCCATCCTTGTGCCGGTCTCTAACACACCATTCATCTAGGGGGATTTTATAATTTTTTGATAATGCTCCCCCTAAGACCATGCTAGGTCTAATTTATGAATAAATCATTTATACCGGATGAGGGCATAGACACATCAACAGTTTTAGGTTCTTCTTCTTCTTTATTTTTCCATATCTTATTCATTTCTTGCTTCATCTCTTCTTTGTTGATCTTCTTTACCAAATCATTCTTCTCTACCAGAGCAGACTGTTTTCCTTTCTTACTTTTGCAAACCTTTGAGATATGTCTTGGTTTATTGCAATTATAGCAGACAACACTTTTCGATTAGTCTAACCTCCATTACTTCTCGATCCACATTGATTTGCTCCGTGTCCAAATTTGTTATAGGTATAGCAGTAGCCATTAAAGGATTGATTCATTTTTCCTCCATTAAATTTTTTCATCGTTGCCTGACTAATCATTCTCACCTGAGATCTACATTTAGTAGCTTTATGTCTAAACTTCTTACATCCAAAGCATTTTCTAGTGAAGGGACCATAAAAATGGTTCTTCCTGCTCCTGCATTATGTTTCCTTGTGACCATATTTATTACAAGAAAAGAAAATACCATTGAAAGAGGGATACCTTTGTGCATTAGGCTGTCTCCTTGCAAACTTCCTTTTCTACTTCCCTTTTTCTTGAGTCATTTAATTGTCCTTAGAACTTTCACCTGCATCATTTCCCAAGCTAGCTTTGTCTTTACCTGGTTTATGTTCAGCAAGTAGTTCTCACAGAGTTTTTCCTTTTCTAGTTCTACCCTCAAGTTTACTACCTCCTGTTCTAGTTTAGAGCATTCATCAAACTTATTTTGTATCATTGTATTTAGACATTCTTCAATTCTCTTCTTTTCTTCTACAGTCACTTTCAATCCAATTATCTCTTGTTTCGACCACTCACTTACTTCTTTATTTCTTCCCTTGAATTTCTTCAATTGTTCTTTCAGCTTCCAGACACATTCATTTGCTTCATCAAGATTCTCTTTCATATCTCTATTTTCTCTTTCCACTTTATCAAGATCTTCCAGAGTAGTTTGAAGCTCTCCTTTATCATCCATTTGATCAACTTTTAGGATCCTCCTCAAGCAATTAAGCTCTTCACCAAGGAACCAAAGCTTTGATACCAATTGTTAAAAGGTTTAGGACAACTGAGAGGGGGGGTGAATCAGTTGTCACACAAATTCAAATTCAAAACTTCAACACTTATCAATTCCACAACCACACTATTTTGTTATTAAGTATGAACATGAAATAAAAATAACAAAAATTAAATAAACACAATAAACACCATATTTTTTACGTGGAAAATCCAGTGAGGGAAAAACCACGGTGAAGATTAACTCACAATATAAAGTAGTTTCAAAAACTGAATATATAAGGCTCACTACCAAGGGCTCACTGCCTTGAATAGGACTCACTGTCTGGATACAAAAGATCACTACTTATAAGGGAGGCTCACTACCTACAAAATATTCACAAAACAAAATTGGGCTTCATAGCCAAAATGAACAAAGAATGATGCACCTAACAAGTGTTGATGCAGTTCCAGTGATGCTCAATAGATTGACTTGACACACTTCATCATTTTCACTCTTCTTCACTTTCACATTTTCTTAGACACACCACACATACCTCATACTTCATCTTCAAAGCTGTTCAATACACACACACACATATACTCGATCTATCTACAAGCATTAATTAAGCCGACCTAATTAGATGCAACTCCTTGCTTACCAAAAATGCCAACCTATTGGCTTCAATTATTCACCAAAATCTTCCCAAAAAGCAATTCAAATGCTTAATACACTACATCATGTCAGCATAGACCTAAGATAGGTCACACATATATCTACATAACAAAATTAATTCACCATATCATGACTAATCCAAGAAGTCGGCCAAAAATAGACTTCAATGCAAAAAGTAATCAAAAGAATAATGCCAATACATCGTATGAGCATTGGAGCAAACAAAATTCTGAACAACCATGCCTTCAATAACCATAAACCATTTCCCAAAACCACAAGCAATAACTATCAACTACGAAGGATTGGGGACTTGGAATACTAGAGAGTACAACTTGAATATCGGTTTAGATACAAGACCAAAATATTGGATCAGGCACTGACTTATACTTGCAACCACAACATGGTGACATCAATGACAACACAAAACTGTAGAGATAACTTCATTCTTCCAAAAAATACTTCTTACTCTTGTAGGACCACAAAGATCTATATGTACCAATTCCAATAGTTCGATAAAATATTGTTCTTTGAATTTGAAGCTTCTTACTTTCTTTCCAATTTGACACTCCTTACAGATAACATTGATAGGCTTTGTAATATTTTCCAAATATCTCACATCTTGAACTAAACCAATTCTTACTAGGTTATCAAAATTAATGTGACAAATCCTCCTATGTCCATATCCAACTTTCATTAATTTGAGTCATAAAGCAATGACCATCAACACCCTTAAGTTGATACAAATTTATGTTTGTCCTTCTTCCAATGACAACCACAGTTCTAGATCCTTTTCTAATCTCACATTCATCATCCTGAAATATAAGATTGTATCCTTTGTTACACATTTTTTGAACACTCAAGAGGTTATGCCTTAAACCCTTAACATAGTAGACATCATATGTGTTATGCTTGCCATCAAAATTGATAGAACCTTTTCCACATATCTTAGCAGATGTATCATCACCAAATCTAACACATCCTCCTTCATATTTTTCAAGTTTAACAAACTTACTCTTGTCACCAGTAATATGATTAGAGCATCCACTGTCAATGATCCAATAGTTCTTCTCCTATCTAACATGAACAGAAAGTACTGAAGTACCTTGAGTCTTATCCTTTGTCTCCGGAGGTCTTTCCTTCACACATATCTTAGAGTTAGCAAAAATAGATTCATCTTTTAAAGTGATGAAC
This sequence comes from Sequoia sempervirens, assembly GCA_007258455.2. Classification (NCBI taxonomy): domain Eukaryota; kingdom Viridiplantae; phylum Streptophyta; class Pinopsida; order Cupressales; family Cupressaceae; genus Sequoia; species Sequoia sempervirens. The sequence goes on from VDFB02252448.1 coordinate 179,193, forward strand.
AAGCATTCACCATCACATCATCATCTCCATAATCAGATTCATCATAAAAAATCCTTGCATCTTCTCTAACATAGTAACTTTTCTTAATTATGTTACCTTTCTTCTCCTTATTTTTGTTATTCAAAGCTCTATTTGGACATCTTGAAGCATAATGACCCATCTTTCCATAATCGAAACATTTGAAAGGAAACTTACCATTGTACTTACTAGTACCCTTCTTCATTATCCTTAGAAAGTTGGCTTCCACATCATCAAGATCCTCTTGATCTGATTCCTTGATCTCCTCTGATTTGCTAGCCTTAAAAGTAGTCTCAATTTTTGCTCCATTATTTGTACCAAATTCTCTCATCTCTAAAAAAGTTAAAGAACCATACAACTTATCTTTGGTATATTGATTTAAATTTGTAAATTCCTCAATAGCAGGAACTTTATGACTATAAGATTTAGGAAGATTTTTGAGAAATTTCTTTACCACTTCTGGTTCTTTGAGTTCTCCACCAAGACCTCTAATGGAGCTGACAACTTCATCTACCATTTACATATAGATTGTAACATTTTCATCTTTAGACATCCATAGGTTCTCAAACATGATCTTTAGATTCTGCATCTTAGCTTCTTTGACCTTATCAGCTCCTTCATAAATGCTTTCTAACTTTACCCAAATATCTCTAGAAGTTTTTAGACTCATCACTTTCACTAATTCAAAATTAGTAAGACCACTTAAGAGAGCATACCTTGCTTTATCATTGCTTTCATAGGCCTTGATCCCATCATTAGTGCTTGAACCATTTGCAAGCATAGTATATCCATATTTAACTGACTTCCAAACATCAAATCGTAGATAAACCAGAAAGCCTTCCATCCTTGTCTTCCAAAATGCATAGTCTGTTCCATCAAACATAGGAATCTATTTCTTTTGCACCATCCTAGGTCTACCTCAAATGGTTAAGATTTATTCCAAGGAATCTTTCTCTATTAACAATTGTTGAATGCATAGGGGGGTGAATAAGTTGTACCTTAAAACTTCAAAACCCTCAAACACATTTAGATCCACATTCATTCAATTAACCCTTAATCTATTATAATTTTTTATAATGAAAGAAAATAACAAAAATTGAATCAAATCAACACCATGCAAAGAAGAACAAAAATATATGTGGAAAACCAAAGATGGGAAAAACCACGGTGAGGATTAACTCAAAATATAAAGTAATATCAACACCGAAAACAATAGGGCTCATTGCTGGAGGGCACACTCCCAGAAGAAAGAAAGGCTCATTGCTAGAATAGAAAAGAAGATAGAAAAGAGTGTTACACAAAGAAATCCATCTCAATGCAACAGAGAAATCCACCACAATATCATCAACACCTTCACAGTCTCTCTGAAGAATTGTAGACACCTTCTGCTCAATGCATCCAATAATCTAACACATGAAAGCTCACACTGCACTTCTCAAATTCACACTCTAACACTCTAAAATTCTCATCATTCACATCATACTCATATATCTTGTTTATCTTATCATCCCTCAAAAAATCAACTCTTATTTACACCATTTTCAACCTTGAAAGAATTTTGCAAGGTCAGCTATGCACCTCAACCATGTCAATTCAAATTAGGCTGACACCAAAACATTCCTACGATGGAAATGAATGGAGAACCACAACTCACCTTAGCTAGGACCTAAATCCACTCATACACACCACACCATGCTTCCAAAAAAATTGTAAGTAGTGTAAACACCCAAGGTTGGTTGTTGCCCATGTAAACACCATTAAAATTTTAAGTACATGCTTTCTTTGATCAACAACAACTAACAAATGACAAATGTGACCTGAAAAAAATCTTGAGTATTCCACAAATACCTTGAAATCCAACAAAATCCTTTGCAACAACTTTCACTTAAAGAATGTACACACCTAGCACACTTAGACAACTTTGCGATACACAGTAAGTTAAGAAACTAACTTCCAAATCACCAAACCTCAAAAAAATTCAACTAAGAAAAATACCAACACTATCAACATGCTTTCAAATCTGCAAGACCTAAAACCAAACTATGGAGAACTGTGGAGCAAAAAAATTCTCCCAGACACCTTTGCAATACATAGTTCACACACTGGTGAACACAACTTCCTCTGCTCAACGATCCAACACACCAAATTTTGCATATAACACATCTGAACACCTTTGATAAATATATTTTAAATACACAAGAAAATCTTCAACCTAGAAGAACTATGGTTCAAAATGAGAACACTTCTCTTCAACCTAGAACACACTGCAACAACTGTTTCCTTTTTTTATTATCAAATTTTCTCAAAAGCACTTGGAAATGAAGCACCAAAAACACATCCACATCATCTTCATTACTTCTATAACCAACTATAATCTAGCAACTCAACCATACATCCATAGAAAAATCTTATCAAAGAAACACTAGAGGTTGACACCAATAGCTTACTAATGACAACATAATGCAACTAATCAAAGCACATAGACAACACCAACAACTACACATACTCTTGCAACAATATTCTTCTCATACAGTTGACACTAATGACAACACCAACTGCTCATACATGCAACAATCAACAATACGATGATAAACCAAATAGTAGTCACAATTACCTCACAAATATCTAAACACCATCTTAGCAAAGTCCAATGCTCTCTTCAGGGTTAGACATAAACTTGCTTAGAATTCCCACTTCTTAGGCTATATCTAGTATAATGTAAACTATTGTATATGTCAAAATACCAATGAAACTCACATTAGGAACTATAAACATATCCTCAACATCATCATCAAAATTGGGACACATATCTAAGCTCAACTTAGTACCACTCGAAAATGGAATACTAACTGGCTTATAATAATGCATATTAAATCTCTAAAAACTAATATCAACATACTTACTCTAACTTAACCGAAGATTTTTATGAACCCAATCTCTGTTGATCTCCATCCCAAGAATATATTTTGTAGCCTCCAATTCCTTCATATCAAATGCTCCAAAAAGTTGTGTCAAGCTCACTAATAATCACCTTACTGTTACCAATAGACAACATATCATCAACATACAAGATAATAATTAAAATATAATCATCAATAACCTTAATGTACACAAAAAAATCCTCCTTTCTCCTAAGAAAACCCAAATTCAATGCAAAATCATCAAAATCCTAGTACCACATCCTAGGTGATTGTTTCAAACCATACAAAGATCTCTTCAACCTGCAAACCAATTATTCTTTTCCTTTCACAACAAAACTATCAAGTTTTCACATATAAATTTCCTCCTCAATCCCCATACAAGAAAGCAGTCTTAACATCCATTTGCTCTATCTCAAAATCAAAAGAAACAACAATAGATAATATGAATCTAATAGAAGTCAATTTATCAACAAGATAGAAAATTTCACCAAAATCAACTACCTCTCTCTGGGAGTATCCCTAGCCACTAATCTAGCCTTGTACTGCTCTAACCAACCATCTACTCCAAATTTATTTTTAAATACCCAGTTGCATCCAATGGGGTTCCTTCCTTTCGGAAAACTAACAAGATCCCAATGTTACAACTATCCAAAGCCATCATCTCTTCCTGCATGGCCTGAAACCAAGAGTCACTTTCCTCCAAAGAGAGAGCCTCCCTATAAGATTTAGGTTCATTGTTAGTAATCAACACACAAAATACACAATGATAACCTGAGGGATTATACCTGCCAACTAGATTTTGTTGTCTTCTAGACATCCTTAAGGTAGGATTAATTTTATTTACTTGTTCTTTTTATTTTGCATACTCATCCTCCACATCCTCTAAACTATATGAACCCTCTTCTTCTTCTCCATCCTTAGATCCATTTGATTATTCTTTCACAAGTGCATCTTCCAGATTCTTAATGTTTGTCTCAAAGTGCACTATCTTTGTCTTATATTTCTCCTTTGGTTGTTCTTCTCCTGAGTAAGCTCTACACACCCTAAAAAATACATCTCTTAAAAATATTATTTATGGGTTAGAGGATTCCAAAGTTTATAACCTTTTACATTATCACCATAACCAACGAAGATGTATTTTTGATTTATTGGATCTAGTTTATATCACTTCTCTTGAGGAACATGAACAAAAGCCTCACAACCAAAGACCCTTAAGTGTGAAATAGAATGCTTTCTACCTATCCACACTTCATAAAGAGTTTTATCAACAAGAGATAAACAAGGATATCTATTAATCAAATAACAAGCAATACCAACTACTTTTTCCCAAATAAATCTATCAAGATTAACACCACTCAACATGCTTCTAGCTCTTTCCATCAAGGTTCATTTCATTCTTTCTTCTACCCTATTTTTCTGAGGATTATAAGGAGTAGTCTTCTATCGAACAATCGTTGCATGCTTACATAACTCATCAAATTCCCTGGAACAATATTCACCCCATTGTCAGATCTCAACACTTTGATCTTATAATCTAATTGCTTCAACCTTAAATTCCTTAAACTTAGTGAAAAATTTAGATTTAGAACACATAAAATAAATCCATGTGTATCTTTAGACACCATCAATGAAAGAGATAATATCGAGATTCCCAAAGAGTCAACATCCATTGGTCCACATACATTTGAATGAATGATATATAATTATATCTTTTCCTTATTAGTTCCATTAGGAAATGAAGATCTATTTTGTTTACCAAACACACAGTGCTCACACAAATCATTTTTTCCAAAAAATAATTAGAAATACCATGAACCAACTTTTTGTTAAGAATGGTCTTAAGACCTTTTTCACTGATGTGACCCAACCTATGGTGCCACAACATAAATGCATTTTTAGTGCTAGTTACATTGGAAGAGTTAAATAAAGTAGATGAATTCAGCATAAACACAATCCCTATTTGAGATCCTTGAGCTATCACCAAACTCCCTCTTACCAACCTTCAACCAAACTTGTCAAATGTCACACACATTTTAGAATCATTCAACTTGGATACTGAAAGTAAATTTCTTGAAAGTCTTGAAATATACAAAATATCATCAAGAGATTTAATCCTCCCATCACTAAAACACAAATTCATCTTTCCCTTACCAACAATCTTCTTAGTGTTGTTATCACCAAGGGAAACATCTCCCCCATCATATTATTTATAATAAGTAAACCACTCCTTGTGAGGAGTCCTGTGGTAGGAGAAAAATGAATCAATAAGCCAAGAATCATTACTAATAGAGTTAGTTGAAATAAACAAATAATTAGAATCATCATCAAAGGAGTTTTCCATGGAGGAATAAAAATTCTTTTTCTTATTATTAGACTCCTTCACATGCCCTCTTTTTCCACAATTCCAACACTTTACTCTTTCGAGGGATCTTAAAACGTCCTTTAGATTTATCCCCTTTAGGCCCTTTCAACTCTTTGGACCTTCCTTGCACATGCAAGGCATCTTCGGAGCCAACATTCATAGAATTTATCCTCATCTCCTTTGAAAGAATATGAAAATCATGTTGTCCATCTTTGGCTCTGCATTACCACTACTTATGGAAACAATTAGATTTTCCCAAGATTTTGGAAAAGAACAGATAAATAAGACACATTTATCTTCATCTCTTAATATAACATCTATTGATGCAAATTGACTTATAATCAGATTAAAAACATTTAAATGGTTTGCAATAGAATCACCATCTTTCATTTTTAATGAATATAACTATCTTTTGATATATAACTTGTTAGAAAAACTTTTAGTTTGATAAATATCACCTATCCTCTTCCATAACTTTTATGCAATGTATTTTGTGGAGACATTCAAAAGGATGAAATCCATGAGACACAACCATATGGTTCCTTGTGCCTTCTTGTCTAACTTTTTCTAATCTTCATTAAACATTGCAACTAGTTTACTCTCTTATGAAACTATTAACCACTAATCTCTCTCTTCAAGGAGATCCTCCATATTCAATTTTCACATCATGTAGCCCATGTCATTGAATTTATCAATATCTTGGTGAGAGGTAGAACCCATGGTAAACAATCCTCTTCACAAATCTGCAATATACTAGATAAAGAAAAAGCTCCTACTGCAACAAAAAGCCTCCAACACTTAAGAGAAAGGCATCCCCTTCTCAATAAGATTGTTAGATATGATACCAAATGCAGAAAATAAGATGAAGGAAAGCTACAATATGAACTTATGCAAGTGAATTAAGATCTGAAAATCAGATTTAAACATGTGATTGCAACATACATCACAATATAAAAATCAACAAACAAAATGTGATACCAGATTTATGTGGAGAAACCCTTTCGAGAAAAAATTCCACAAGAGAAAAGAGGGAAAGTATATTATTAATCTAAAAATGAGAGTATACAATAATACACTTCACTACTGATCTTTGATCAACCCAACAACACCCAGTTACCTACAAGAACTCAACATGAAACTACCATCTCATGGCTCCAACTTATAGAAATTGTGGGAGGTAAAACCACAAATGGTAAACCAAAACAAGAGGTATAAAACCACCTGAAAAAACCCACACCCCTCTTAATGGAAAACCAAAAAATCAAATAAAATATTAACTAGAATTACAAGAATCCCACATGCCTAACCCATAGCCTATCCAACTCTTGATTTTTTGGATGCTTTGATGACCTTTCCTCTCCTTGATGGAACACCAACAGACACCTTTTCTTCTCCAATCTTGTGTGCCCCATCCAAGAACTTCCAACTTCCATTATGGATGCCTAGGAAAGATGCCTTATACATTTTTGATGTGTAACCTCCACCAAAATTAAATCCTCTCTTTTAAGATATAACTACAACATGCCAATATTTAATAGTTTTCTCACATGTCCCCTAAAACACATTCAAAGGCATGTGGAGACATACAAATGACACATGATTAAAAGGTCAATGCCACCTTATCCCAACAAAAATAAATTTAGGGCCATTTGGGGGAATGTTTCCAAGCATAAAGGTGAACATGATTTTCTAGAGGTGGTTTCCCACTGCACATGCTAAATGTGAAAAAGAACAAGAAAAAAATGAAAACAAGACTCATATAAGAAACCAAGACTTTACCTTGCATTCAACTAGACCTTCAATTGAGCTAAAGAGGTAGTCTAACCAAGTTGAGAAATATTTCAAGAGACCTCTCAAAACCTCTTGTTGTACATCAAGGGTGTGGATATGCTCAAAATATGTGATTGGAGATATATTTGATATGTGTGTTTTTGTTCAAACCAACAACATGATATTGCATTCAAGAAGCCCTCCCCATTTTGGGTTGGGGATGGTTTGAATTATAGATTGGAAGGAAGATTGGTAAATGTTTGATATTGATACAAGACACCAATAGTTGAGGATGATTGAGAGGATTTGAGAGACAAGCCTCCAAGTGACACCTTTCTAATTGGTGTACTTGAAGAGGGCATGGATTCAAGGGATTTGGATGGTTAAGATTGTTTTAATTTGAATAGATGGTGGAGATTGAGAGTTTTCAAATATGTGTGAGAAATATCATGGCGATGTGTGATTATGACATGTGATTGATCTCACACATGTGTGAGAATCACATGTAGGTATTTGATTTGAAAAGAAATAGGTTTCAAACATGTGTGAGAGTCACATTTATAAAATGGAGGTTATACATCTTCTTTGGGAAATGAATGGTCGAGATTTGATGAGAAGTTTTGGTGAAGGGAGGGATGGGACAAGTGCATGCCAAATTTTATGATGGCTTAAACATTCTTTGAAATGTACAAGTGGATTAATTAGTTAACTAATTGGTTTTTAGTCAACTAATTATTCAAGGAAGATTTTGGGAGAGTTAAATAAATAAGATGTATTTATTTAATTTTTAGAAGATAAGGATACAAAGGGTGAACTTAATTAAATAAATGTGAATTTATTTAATTAAGGGGGACTATAGAGGAAAAGGGGCATAAAAGATAAATTAATTATATAAATGATTGGTATCTATTTAATTAATGTAAGGAAGATGATTGGGAAGGCTAATCAAATAGCAAGTCTTCTTTAATTAATGTTGGAATGAGATAAAATTGGGTGTGGCTAGGATGTGGATGATTTTAGGTGTTTACAATAGCTTTTACTATCATAAAAAACACTACCTTAGAATCACCTTCTTCTATAGGGATGGCCTTAAGAATGAGAATGTAGAAAAACCATAGCTTAACTTCTTTGAATGAACCAATTCATTCTAGTTTACAACCTTTTAACAACATGATCTAACTACTTCCTATTTGTCCTCTTGACACTCAAAAATTAGTCCCTCATTTCGATGAATTTAAGGCCTTTTCTTAGTTCCATAGTTACTAAACATCATAGAGAAAAATATTTACCTCTAAAGCATATTATTCAAGATATGATAGATTCTACTCAAATATAGGTCACTAATATGAATGAAAAGGAAATAAGTTTGTCGCTACCCTAATCAAAACCTCAAGATTTACACTATCCCATTTTTGTACATTTCCACCAACTACATCAACTATGATAGTGATTCCACTTCATCCAACCCCTTGCTTCCTCACTCGTAGTGTTGTATTGTTTCTCTTCTTCACCATTCACTCAAATGGTTGGTATGGTGGGCCTTGAAAGGAAGCAAGGTACACATAACAAACTTCCTACACTAATCTAATTTGAGGAGATTTATATAATTTTTTTATTTAAAAATTTACAATAATGAGATACACAATACAAGACAATCTAACACACATGAAAATATAAAAAATCTCACAACACAAGATGTACATGGGAAAATCCTTTTTGGGAGAAAAAACCCACACTCCAAAAGCCTACCAATGTATTATGAATGAAATACTATTTACAATCTTGCAAAGCAAGTATTATTCTAGGAGTATATAGTGTTGATTTTGGATCTATTCTAATATAATGATACCCAAAAATACAACATAAAAATCCCACTCCAAGACATCCAATATATAGAGAATACAAGTATAAAGGTAACTTCTAGATAAAAATAGAAGAGATGCACATCTAAATTCACTTAGCACATTTTTACACCACCTTCAAACATGAAATTGACACTTGTGCAATATTATTTTATTCCTCATTCAAACCTCCAAACTTGGGCACTCCATTTTTACTCAAAATAGGTATTATAGAAGCTCTTACACACTTTACATCTATCATAGAATCTATCATAGCTGATAACACTTACAACTATAAGATAATCTATCATAAATGACTAATAATGTCTAATTCCCTTACAACCTATTATAACCCAACTTGGGCTCTTAGATTCCCCATGCAAATATTCCTTCTAACACTTGTTCAACCTATTATAGAATCTAGTTCTTACATGTCATAACTTGTCATAGGAATTTTTCATACAATAAACAAGATGTTGAAAAATGGAATATATTCTCTACCACAAAGTGAGATGCCTACTTTCCCATGTGAGAACAAAAACATCCTTTTCACCTACCACAACACTTTCTAGCATGATGATAACTCATTGTGCCAAGTGGCACTAGATGGCAAAATAAGATGAGCAAGAAAATATGATATGTACATAAATAAATAGAATATTAATTAAAACAATGCTAAGAAATACTAAGGTTGGCACACCTTAATTCCCAACATTCTCCCACTTTTTGAACACTTAGTAGAACCAACATGGTCTATAAGGAAGCTAAGGTAGTGGAACAATTTCCTACACTAATATTGAGAGGAGGATAATGCAAAACTTTATAGATCTTTTCAACAGTTACAAAAAATTAAATAGAAATAAACATAAATTTCATGCATACCAAAACATAGTGATTTATGTGGGGAAAATCATTTTGGGAAAAAACCACACACTCCAAAATCCACCCAATATATTATTCAGAAATCATGAAGATTGCAATATACTTGAAGAGAAAGCTTCTCACATGAGTATCACCAACCAAAGATCTAGAGGGAACATGACTGCTATCAGACTCTCAAAATACATCCCAATACACAACCATAATACAATACCCTCATAAAATAGGGTTTCATTCTAGGACAAGCCAAGCCAACAAAATATCTATTGTTAGATTTGAGACTTAATGATGAATGGTCTAGATTTATAATAATAAAATATACATAAAATTTGGCTTTCGATGGCACTGCTCCCGAGCCACTTTCAGGGCACTTGGCCCTTAGACCCTCGCTGAGGGGATGATCCCCCCATACCCCTCATAATGGGTTACCCCCCTACAATGCCCTCGATCTTACCTATCAACATTAAATCTTATGTAATTGCAAGGTTGAGACATATTTTCCCAACATGAACAAGATTTAAATGTTAGGGACTAAGAAGCCCTTAGAATTGTAAGGAAAGACTCTAGTGCAGAAATTTCTTTCCTAATGTCAATTCACAAGGAAATAATGTAGGATTACTTTTAATTTCAAATTACAGAGCATTAAGATTCACACATAAAAGAATAGACAATAATATCAATAGAGAATAGACACCTGATTTATGTGGGAAAACCCTTTCGGGAGAAAAACCCACCACCAAAGAAAAGTCACTTTATTCACAAGTAAAAAATTACAATAAAGTTATAGATCCCTCCTTCTTGGCATTAGTTATTTGATATTACACAACAACATTACAATCGGCCAACCACAGTCAATTGCAACACTATTACAATATTTTTCAAATATACAGTCCGTTGAACACACTATACCAATCAATATGTCGTTCTTCTTGCTATACTCACTTTGACCTCTTGATTTCTAGGAATCTATTGTCCAAACTGATTTGGTTCGGCTCAACCAAGAAGCTCAACTGGCCAACGCGTATCCCACATTGCGTGCAGTAATATTAATGGGGCCATTAGTTTATAAACAAAGCCTCAAGACTTTTAGGTATCCAAGTGAGTTAGCCCTTTTGATTACCAACCTACTTGTACAATTGTAGTCGTTCAACCATCAACATGGCTCCCCACAAAAGTGAACACCCATCAGCACATCAAGCTCAAAAATGTTAACTTCATAACCACCGCATACAAGTTATGAATTTATACTAACTCTATGACAAGCTGATACCATCATTACCAATCGAGAAAAAAAATAAACTTCATATTCCCACATATAAGTTACTAATTTACCAAATGTCGTGAACAACAAAGGGGAGATCGGGTCAGTCGAAGTTACAAAACTTCCAAACTCGCAACAAGCATACAAACATAGGGAACTCCAGCGATCGTCGACAAATGAAGACTTGAACAAAGATACAAGCCAAATGTTGAGGCACACCCCACAATTCCTTTGTACTCAAACCCAACATCAATAAGGAATGTTTAAGCTATACAAATTCTTTGCAAGCGCGGTGTAGCTGCCATGTATTCAACTTCAATAGTGGATAGAGCGACTACAGCATGTTGCTTACTCATCCAACTAATTGCACCACCATTCAACATGAAAATATATCCACCGGTGGATCTACAACTATCAAATTCCCCTACCCAATCAAAATCTGCATAACCTCTAATGCTAAGAGAATACTATGATCCAATCGAGTTACCATGATAACACAAAGCATACCGTGATGTACCCTTTTAAATATCTAACAAGCCACAACATCCCAATGTGGCCTTCCTAGATTCACCATAAACCGGCTAAGAACTCCCACTGCTTGGGCAATGTCGGCCTTGTGCAGACCATTGCATACATTAAGCTGCCAACTGCACTTGCATAAGGCACTCTAGTCATGTCCTCCATCTCAGTAGGAGATTTTGGACAATCTTCAACAAATAGTTTTGTTCCCTGCAAAATTCGAACAACTAGCTACTTGCAATCAATCATACCAAATCTCTTCAGAACAATGTTAATATACTTACTCTGGTTGAGCCAAAGTTTTCTACTCTTTTTCCTGGCTATTTCCATCCCCATAATATACCTGGCTGCACCAAGATCTTTCATTTCAAACTTTGCAGACAACTGAGATTTTAGATCAGAAATCATAAGCTTACTATTCCCAATGAACAACATGCCATCCACATACAGGGCAATAACTAAGACATGATCATTTTCAGATTTTCAATACACATAATTATTAGATTTTGATCTTACAAATCCCAAAGAAAAAACAAACATGTCAAAATTATGGTACCACATTCTAGGAGATTTTTTTAATCCATACAGAGATTTTTTCAACTTGCATACTAGATGTTCTTTACATTTTTCCACATAGTGCTTAGGCTGGGACATATAAATTTCTTCTTCAAGCTCACCATGAATAAATTTTGTCTTCACATCCATCTGTTCAATAGCTAAGTCGACATTGTCATAGTGATGGAAGAAATCATAGATGTCAACTTAGCTACTAAGAGAAAAAAATTTTCTCCATAATCAATTCCCCTGACCTTGGGAATAACCTTTCGTGAACTAACCTTGCCTTATATTTTCAACACTACCATCCGTGACTCTATTTTATTTTAAATACCCATTTACAACCAATAGCTTTTCTACCTTCAGGAAAGGGCATCAAACTCCAAGTGTCATTCTTTTCTAATGATGCCATTTCTTCATTCATGGCTTCCAACCAAGATTTTGCATCAAGCATATTAATTGCCTCTTTAACAATCCTAGGCTCATCAGTGATAGTAATCAAAGCATATGCACAAGTAGAATCTAACATAGAGAACCCATACCTATCAAGTTGCTTTCTTTCATGTGTTGGACTTCCCATGTATTTTAGGCTAAGGTTGTTGTTCTTCTTCAAACTCGTAATCTGCTCAAGCTCTTCTCAAATTGTATGTTTTGGAATTTTTAATTCTCTTATTTGGTGTTGGAGGAATTTAACCACATCCTTTTATTTTCTGATTTTATCTTTGACTGTGATCCAGTACAAGGCTTCATCTCTCACAAAAATAACATTTCTAATGTACAAAACCTTCTCAATCATAGGGTTCCAAAGCTTGTATCCTTTTATGCTAGTACTATAGCCAATAAATATACATTTAACAGCTTTGTTCTCCAACTTAGATCTTTTTTCATTCGGCACATATGCATATGTCTCACAACCAAAAACTCTAATGTGTCTAAGAGAGGGCTTCTTACCAAACCATGCTTCCAAAGGTGTCTTCTCAACAAGAGCAGAATTAGGAGAACAATTTAATAAATAACATGTTGTTGCAACTGCCTCAGCCCAGAACTTCTCCTCCAAGCCATCACTGCTCAGCATACTTTGTGCTCTTTCCATCATTGTCCTGTTGAACCTTTTAGCAACTCCATTTTGTTGTGGAGTATAGGGTGTAGTCTTATGTATTTTAATTCGATGATCTTTACAGTACCTTTCAAACTCATCAAAACAAAACTCACCGCCAATGTCAATCCTTAAACATTTTATTTTCCTTCCATTATGATTTTCCACAAGGTTTTTAAATTCCTTAAAACTATTGAACACTTTTGATTTACTCTTTAAAAAAAACACAAATGCCCTTCTCGAATAGTCATCAATAAAAGAAACATAATATTTAGAATTCGATAATGAAGGAACATTTACTAGACCAAACACATCATAATGAATGTAATCAAGTATACTAGAAGATTTATGAGGAATAGAATAAAATGAAACACGGTGTTGTTTACCATATATACAATGTTCACAAAATTTGAATTCAAGGTTACAATCATCAAGCCCTTCAACCAGGTTTTTATTTTTCAAGGTTTTTAAACCTCTTTCTCCAATGTGGCCTAGCCTGTGATGCCACAACATTGTTTTCTCAGCTAAAATATTCATCTCCAAAGAATTAGCTCCTGCTGGAACAATCACCTCTTTCCCTATAGATTTACATGGTTTTTTAGAAGCACTGTTGCATTGAACTGCATTGGCGTCCAACTTATACAGAGTACCAATTCAAGCACCCTTTTCCAACAACATAGAGCCTCTTGTCATCTTACAAAAACCATTAGAGAAAGAGACCTATACACCAACATCGTTCAGCCTACTAACAGAAAGTAAATTTTGAGCCAAACCTGGTATATGCATAACATCATTGATTCCCTTCACCCTTCCATCAGGGAACTGAATTCTGACTCTTCCACAACCAACTATATCCAGGGATGAATCGCTTGCCAAGTACACCTTTCCACCATTGTATTTTTCATACTTTGTGAAGGAGTCTCTATGAGATGTCATGTGGAAAGATGCTCCATAATCAATCATCCAAACACCATCTGATGCTTGAGTTGCCAAGGCTGCAATGAAGGTACCCACTTCTCTATGAGAAGAATCATTGTTAGAAGATTTCTTCTTCTTCTTTTTCTCCTCTTTGCAATCCTTTCAGACATGACTAGGCTACCCACAGTTCCAACACTTCACCTTGGATTTTTTGCTAGGAGACTTTGATCTCCCTTTTGATTTTGATTTGGATTTCTTGTCCTTCTTCTTGTCTTTTTCTTTTGATTGGCCTCAAACAACAAGATCCTTCTTCGCCATATCAGAAGATTTTTTTCTCATTTCTTCTGATAACAAAGAAGAAACAACATCTTCCATCTTAAAAGTGGATGTTGTACTCCCAATGGCCATCACCAAGTGATCCCAAGAATCAAGCAAAGAACATAACAACAACATACAATGATTTTATTCTTCAATATTCACACCCACAAATGTTAACTGAGCAATCAACATGTTAAAAGTATTCAAGTGATCAACAACAAACGCTCCTTCCTGCATTTTCAAAGAATACAACTTCTTCCTCAAGAACAACTTGTTTACCAAGGACTTGCCCTGATAAATATCTCCAAGTCTTTTCCACAAGGAGGCTGCATTCTTCTCTTCGTGCACATTAAGAAGAACATAGTCTTCCAAACAGAGCCTTATCAACCCCTTTGATTTTTGATCTGCAAGATCCCAATCTTCTTGCTTCATGCCAGAAAGTTTCATTCCAGAAATAGCAATCCAAAGATCATAATCAACCAACAAATCTTCCATTTTGAGTTTCCACAACTCAAAATTGCTACCATTGAATTTATCAATTTCAATATTTCTAGATGTACTTGCTAGTGCCATCTCAATCTGTAATTTGGCAATTACCAGAATTCTACAAGACTCCCACTAAACAAAATTGACACAAAAAACCCAACCAACCCACAAGGATAACACAACTGGCTAGGCTCTGATAGCACTTGTAAGGAAAGACTCTAGTGTGGAAATCACTTTCCTAATGTCAATTCACAAGGAAATAATGTAGGAGTACTTTTAATTTTAAATTACAGAGTATTAAGATTCACACATAAAAGAATAAACAATAATATCAACAAAGAATAGACACCAGATTTACATGGGGAAACCATTTCAGGAGAAAAACCCACCACCAAAGAAAAGTCACTATATGCACAGTAAAAAAAATTACAATAAAGTTACAGATCCCTCCTTCCTAGTATTAGTTCTCTGCTATTACATAGCAGCATTACAATCAACCAACCACAGTCAATCACAACACTGTTACAATGTTCTTTCAACATATAGTCTGCTTAACACACAATACCAATCGGTCTGCCATTCTTCTTACTATACTCATTTCGACCCTTTGATTCCTAGGAATCTACTATCCAAACCGATTTGGTTCACTCAACTGCCAAGAAGCTCAACCGTCGACATTATCCCAAAGTGGTGCAAAATATTAATAGTCATTAGTTTATAAACAAAATCCCAAAGAATTTAGGTATCCACAAGTTAGCCCTTTTGATTACCAACCATCGACATGGCCCCACAAAAGTGAACACCCATCGGCGCTTCACTCAAAAATGTTAACTTCGTAACCACCGCATACAAGTTATGAATTTACCGATCCCTGCGACAAGCCGATACCACTGTTTCCTATTCGGAGAAAACTCAAAATTCATAACTCCCGCATAAAAGTTATGAATTTACCAAATGTCATGAAAACGAAGGAGATCAGTTAGTTGGGAAGTTACGAAACTTCCAAACTCCATGAAGAGGTTCTTAAGTTACATAAATCACCGATGTCGTGACAACGAAGGAGATCGGTCAGTCGGGAAATTATGAAACTTCCAAACTCCACGAAGAAGTTCTTAAGTTACATAAATCACCGATGTTGTGACAACGAAGGAGATCGGTCAGTCAGGAAGTTATGAAACTTCCAAACTCCGCGACAAGGTTACAAACTTAGGAACTCTAGTGATCAGCCGACAATGAAGACTTGAACAGAGATACAAGCCAGCAAGTTGAGGCACAATTTCCAACAAGAATCAATACACCATTTGAACTTCTCTATGCTCACATGCTTTATAAATACACCTGTAACATTAATCAAAGTGTCAAATTTCTCCAACTTTACCTTCTCATATTCCACCATGGATCTGAACATATATGTTCTTTTTTCTAGCATGGAAAGTAGGATTCTTTGCTAAGAAAATGACACTTTGGTTGTCATAATCGATAGAAATCATCTCTACATCAAGCCTAACATCACAACAAAACCATATTAGCAAAATGAATTCCTTACAAGCATTATTAGCTACCATATACTCTTCTTCTATTATGGAAAAAGTGACTACAACTTTCTACTTACTTATCCAACTAATAACACCACCAAACATCATGAAAACATATCCATTGGTAAATCTTTTTCTATCAATGTTACCTTCCCAATTTGAATCAACATACCCACAAATACAAAATGAATGCTTTTTTAAAGTAGGATAACCATGAAAACATAATGAATGCTCAAAAGTACCCCTTAAACATGTAAACTCACATAATTGCATTCTAATGTACTTGTCCAAAATTAGCCATAAATCAACCTAGGAATCCCACTACTTGGGAAATGTTTGGCTTAGAATAGACTATGACATACATAAAAATACCAAAAACACTAGAGTAAGGAACTCTACTCATGTCTTCCATCTAGTGGGAGGTTTTGGACTCTACTAATAAATTTGTCCCTAGCATAACAAGAATAACCAATGGTCTACAAGCTACCATGATAAATCTCTCCAACATTGAGTTTTCATACTTTCTTTGACTTAACCAAAGATTTATGCTAGCTCTATCTCTTTTGAACTCCATTCCCAAAATGAGCCTAGTTGCACCTAAATATTTCATTTCAAATTGTGCTAACAATTGAAAATTAATAAAAAATCAATGTTTTTCCATTCCCAAAAACAACATATCATCTACATATAGTTCAATAATGATAATATGACCATTATAAGTTTTATAGTAGACACAATGATCAAATTTACACCTTGGAAATCCCAAATTCAACACAAAGGTGTCAAAATTTTGGTACAACATACTAGGAAACTATTTCAGACCATACAAATATTTCTTCAACTTGAAAACCAAATCTTCTTTACCTTTTACCATGAAATTATTTAGCCATGACATAAATTTCCTCCTCCAAATCACCATGAAGGAAAGCTCTATTCCCATCCATCTACTCAACTTTTAAGTTATAGGCTACAACAAGTGATAATTGGAAAATAATGGATGCCAACGTTGCTACAAGAGAGAATATTTCACCATAATCAAAATTCCCTTCACTTGTGAATACCCCTTCATGACCAATCATGCCTTATGCTTCTTAACACTACCATCAAGACCACACTTTTTCTTGAACACCCATTTATAACCAACAAGTTTTTGTCCTTCAGGTAAAGGCACTAGATTCCATGTGTTATGTTTCTTCAAAGAAACCACATCTTCATCCATGAATTTAATCTATGAATCTACATCACTCATGTACCAATAGAAATTTTACATTTCTAGGCTCATCAGTGTTAGCAATCAAAACAAAAATACAACTAGAATCCAACAATGAATAACCAAACCTTTCTGGATGTTGCCTAAATTGTGTAGATCTCCTCAAAGGTTGAGGTTCTTCATCTTCTTCTTAACTTTTAGAAATTCTAGAGATCTCACCATCATTAGATCCAATATATATTTTTAGTTCTTCTTTCTCAAGGGTAGGAGGAAGATGAACCACATCCTCTTTCTTTTCTTATTTTTTTGGTTATAGAGAAACACATGAAATTTCAACTCTTTGAAAAATAACACATTTTCTATTTAATGCTTTTTTTCCATTAGACCCTATAGATTGTACCATTTCACACCAATACCATAACCCATGAGGATACACTTTATTTCCTTGTTCTCCAACTTTGTCCTCTTTTCTCTTGGTATATGTGCATATGCCTCACAACCAAATACTTGAAGATATATCAATGAGGGTTACTTACCCAACCACACCTATGGGTGTCTTATCAATGCACGTTGGTGTAGGAGATCTGTTAACAATATAAAAATCAATGATAAAAAATTCAACCCAAAAATTTTGTTCTAGGAAAACTACTCTAAGTATACTCCTAACCCTCTCTATCAACATCCTGTTCATCCTCTTTTCAACTCCATTATTTTTTAGGGGTATATGAAGTTTTCTTATTCCTATCAATCCCATGTTATTTAAAAAAAATCAAAATATGTGAAATAAAATTCACCACCATTATCAATCCTCAAACACAATATTTTTGTCAGTTTGATTTTAAACAAAAGATTTAAACTCTTTAAAGTGGATAAAGGCTTCATATTTTCTCTTGAGGAAATAAACCCATGCCCTTCTACTATATTCATCAATGAATTCTACACAATAAATAGATTTGGAAATTAACAGAACAATTATAGGACCAAAACCATCAAAATGTATCAAGTCCAAAATCCCATAAGATTTTTGAGAACTAGAATAAAACTAAATAGGTTTTACTTTCCATTATTACAATGTTCATAAAAATTGAACTCAAGATTACAATTATATAGCCCATCAATAAAGGTTTTAATTTTTAGGGATCTAAGACCCTTGTCACCAAAATGACCAAGTTTTTGGTGCCATAACATTGTATTCTCAATAGAAAGTTTCATTTCCAAAGCATGAGCACCTTAGGCACCCAAAAAATACAACCATCAATAGATGATGCAACTAATGGTGAGGATGAAGACTTAGGAGTAGTATAAGAACTATTGAGTTGAACTATGCATGCATCCAACTTGAAAAAATTGCTGACCCAAATACCCTTAGCGAGAACCATAGCTCCTTTGATCATTTTGCACCCTCCATTCGAGAAAAAACCTACACACATACATCATTCAATTTACTTATAGATAAGAGGTTCTATTCCAAACCAAGGATATGTAGAATACCATATATTCCCTTCACTTGTCCATCAGGGAATTAAATTATGACTTTTCCATAACCAACGATCCTTAGATGAGAATCATCAACCAAGTACACCTTCCCATCATCAAATTATTCATAATTTGTGAACTAATCCTGATGTAAGGTCATGTGAAAAGATGCACCAAAGTCAATAAGCTACACATATTTCAATTCATGAGTTTTTAAGGAAATGGAAAATGCAACATCATCATCTTGATAAGATTTATTAGAATATGAATTAGAGGTCTTCTTATTCTTCTTTTTTAATCCTTGCACACCTTGTGAAAGTGACCAGTTTTTTTCGTAGTTCCAACATTTTACCTTTGACTTTCCAAGATATTTAGATCTCCTAGTTGAGACTTAAATCTTGTCATGTATTTCTTATTGTCCTTATTCTTCCCCTTTTCTTTAGATCTACCATGAACTACAAGAGCCTCCTTAGCTATTTTATAAGTCTTTCTTCACATTTTTTTAGACAATAATGATGCAACCACATCATCCGTCTTGAAAGTGGTAGTGGTATTCCTGATGACCATGACAAGGTGGTCCCAAAAATTTGGAAATAAATATAGAAAATCCATACATAAATCATGTTCTTCCATTTTCTAGATCATTTTACACCCTTAGTGAGAACCATAGCTCCTCTAATAATTTTTTGTACCCTCCATTTGAGAAAACAACCTACACACCTACATCATTCAATTTACTTATGGAGAAGAGGTTTTGTGAAAAACCAAGGATATAGAAAATACCAATGATCCCCTTCATTTGTCCATTAGGGAATCAAATTATGAATTTTTTATAACCAATGATCCTCAGATGAGAATCATCACCCAAGTACACCTTCCCACTGTCAAATTATTCATACTTTGTGAACCAACCCTGATGTGAGTTCATGTGAAAAGATGTACCATAGTCAATAAGTTGCACATCTTTCAATGCATGGGTTTTTAAGGTAATGAAAAATGTATCATCCCCATCTTGATAAGATTTACTAGAATATGAATTAGAGGTATTCTTATTCTTCTTCTTTTTCTCCTCCTTGCACTCCTTATGAAAGTGACCAGTTTTTACGTAGCTCCAACATTTTGTCTTGGAATTTCCAAGAGATTTAGATTTCCCAATTGAGACTTGGATCTTGTCTTGTCTTGCTTCTTGTACTTCTTCTTTCCCTCTCTTTTAGATCTACCATGAACTACAAGAGACTCCTTAGCTATTTTAGAAGTCTTTCTTCACATATTTTTAGACAAAAATGATGCAACCACGTCACCCATATTGAAAGTGGTAGTGGTACTCCAAATGGCCATGATAAGGTGGTCCCACAAATTTGGAAATAAACATAGAAAATCCAACAACCTTGTTCTTCCATTTTGTCACCAAAGAATCTCAACTAGGAAACAATAATATTAAATGCATTTAGGTGATCTATGATAGATCCTTCATCTTCCATCTTAAAAGAATGCATCTTCTTCCTTAGGAATATATTATTTACCAAGGATTATCTTGATAACTTTGACCAAGTTTCTTCCAGAGGATTTCAAAATTCTTCTCATTATGGACATTAAGTAACAAAAATTCAACCAAATAGAGTCTAATCAAACCATTATCCCTTCAATCCATTGGATCTCAATCTTCTTGTTTTATGCCCAACAACATATTTCTAGGCATAGCAGTCTATAGATCTCTATCAACCAACATGTCCTCCATCTTGAGTTTCTACAACTCAAAGTTTCTTTGATTTCTATTTCTATTTCTATGGACTCCCATATTCTTGCCATATGTTTCCTACAACAAAGATAAAAATAATTTATACAAGCTCCCACTCAAAATAAGATTAAATAAAAGACCCTCTACCCAAATTAGAATCAATGGTACACCTAACACACTTCCTATGCCAATTTAATGAGGAGAGTTGTATATATATATATATATATATATATATATATATATATATATTTTTTTTTCTTTTAATCAATTACACTAATGATATATATAGTACAAGGAAGATAATATAGCACATGAAAATATAAAAAATCTCACAACAAAAGATATATGTGTGGGAAACCCTTTCTTGATAAAAACACAACGCTCTGACAGGTTGCTCAATGCATTATGAATGAAATGATGTTTAAAATATTGCAAAACAAGTCTTCTTCTAGGAGTATACAATGTTGATTTTGGAGCATTCTCATAACATAACAATACCTATAAATACAAAATACAAAAACCACTCCAAGAGACCTAATATATAGAGAATACAAGTATGAAGGTAACTTCTAGAGGAATCTACAAGAGATGGGTATCCAAATCCACTTGGCACATTTTTCCACCACCTCCAAATTTCTAAAAGACACTGTACAAGAATTTTTGACTCAATCAAACCTCCAAACTTGGTCACCCTATTTTTACGCAAAATAGGCATGAAAAATTCTCTTACACACCTTATAGTTTTCATATAATGTGTCATAATTGATAAAACTTATACGTATAGGAGAATCTCTCATAATTGACTAATAATATCTAATTCCCTTATAAATAGTCATAACCCATTTTGGGTGCCTAGATTCTCCATGCAAATATGGCTTCCAACACTTGTCCAACCTATTGTAGAATCTAGTTCTTATATGTCATAACTTGTCATATGAATTTTCCATACAATAATTACAAGATGCAAATAAAGGGAAGATATTCTCTACCACAAGTGAGATGCCTACTTTTCCATGTAGAGACACAAACATCCTTGTGACCTCCCATGTCACTTGCTAGCATTATGACAACTCAACACACACTAAGTCACACTAGATGAAAAAATAAGATGAGCATGAAAATATAAAATAGGCATACATATATATCTCCTACTAGAAAAATAACATAGGCATAAATAAATAGATAAACTTGGATTACCATACTATTTAAAATTTATCAAAATTATAAAGTGATTGAAACTATACCTCCTATAACTTACTCAGTTATATCTACACCCATCGTGGTTACTTGAACTTTTGTTCTTTCTCTTGTTCCTCCTTCCCCAAGGGAATGAAGAAGAAATCAACCTATGTTGGTTGACCCTTCCCCTTCTTCTACACCTAGCATGGTCAAACAACCTTTGGTGGTTTTTTTTATCTAACACCTATCCCTAGGATAGGTGGTGGAAAGAAACCCAATTCAAATGATCCCATCCATCCTACCATTGATCTTAGTGTGTGAACACGATGTAGCTAGTTATCTAGACTACTCAACATCGTCTCTATGTTGAAACTTGTGCTATTTTAAATTCACCCCCACCACCACTATCTATCCTTGTTCATATTCATACACCTCCACCACCCCCTCCTAAGCCTACCATACCACTTTTACCTAACGAGTCTTCTATTTTGAGAGCTCCATGCATTAAGGTTGTCTTGGTATCTTCCCTTGAATCTTCTATTATCCCATATGTTCTTGAATATTTACCCTTCTCCACTCCATTAGATATCCATAATGCATGTGTCATTTCCAGCACTACCCTTCCATCACTTGTACCTTTCATGTGCACCCACCATTAGGTCTTCCGTAAAAATTTCCTACCACTATAGAGTAAAAGCATAAAGTTGTGTAACACTTTTGACCAACTTATCAACACAAGTGAATTTAAATATTTCTAACTAAAAATCAATTTTGATCAAACATATGATCTAGTAAGATTCATTCTAGCTAAGTTATATGTGTCCACAAATTTTCCAACTAAAATTGTTGACTAAATGCATATGTAGCTCACCATTTTGAGGCCAATTTACCAAAAAAGTAAAATTATTTTTAAAAATGATGTTTCAACAAATCATGTAAATAACATTTTTTAAAATATAAAAATACACTTTTGTAGATCTCTAAGTGTAGCTTAAAATAAATAAATTAATAGTTTAATTATTATAATTAATATTTATTTTATTTTTTATTTTTTCTAAAAGTAGGCTATCAACACAAAAAAGTTAGTTTGATTACCATGTTAAGAAAAATATTAAAACATTAAAAAAATATAAAAAATATGATGCACTAGATAAAATAATATATCAAGATGGTATAGTTTTTTTCTATTTTAGGTAAATAGTTAATATGAAAGTTGACATCGAACGGAAACAATTGTATTTTAATACACACACATTTTAATATTTATTCTAAAAATATATATTTATCATAATTGAAAAAACATTCATGCATTAAAATTTCAAGTTATAAACACACACAAAATTTGAAGGAAAAAAAAATACAAAACAAAGATTGATGCCTCATGTAACTTCATTTTTTCAACATTTTATCAACTAAATTATAGTATCAATTTATAAAAAAATATATTTAAATAGTTTTTTAATTTTTTGAAAAAAATACAAATATAAAATATACTAAAATATACATACCTCACATCCTGCTATTAATTGATCACATTGGGATTATGTCTCTCTTCATCATTTTCTCTTCATTTGTGTTTATTAGTATTTTCATTTTTATTGTGTATATTCATGTGTGTTTAGGCTATATGATTTTCTAACATCTTTACTTTTTGGGTGATAATTTTTAATTCTTTCTTTTTATAGGTTTTATATGTTGTTCTAACATTGTTTGTGGTGTAGGTTTTTGTGGAATTATATATATATATATATATATATATATATATATATATATATATATATTTGTAAGTTTTTAGTTTGAGGGCATACTCACTCTACTTGAATAACTTTATACATTTTCCATATATATATATATATATATATATTTGTAAGTTTTTAGTTTGAGGGCATACTCACTCTACTTGAATAACTTTATACATTTTCCATAGTATCCTTTCTATGTTTCATGATATTCTTTTACTTTTAGTATTTTATTTTTTGTACTTTAGTGTAGCATCACTTAGTGTCATAATCCCATTAGAGAGAGAAAAATGTAACGTTAGAAATTACATACGCTTACAATTTCACATAAAGTTTTGGAATCAGTTGGGTGACCATCTCCCCTAGCATATTTTTGGGTCCACTTGGCCCTTTCCATAGCATTTTTCTATCTATGGTGCCAAGTCCTTTCCTTTTGTGGTTGCTTTTGTAAAAAATAATATTGAACAATCATACCATCCTTGTGATTTTATAGTGTTTGGCCTTTTCTAGAGTTGAAACTATCTGGATTTTAGAGTGATGTGTAGAAATTTGTGCAAAACACTAATGTATCATAACAATTCATCATTTAGTAGTCATTTTGGAGCATTTTACCACTCTAGAGTGAATTTGAATGAATCTCTAGCTTCTATATCTCACTCCTTATGTTGAATCCATATTTTGTAATCTCTCATGTCTTGACAGCCAAGATATCAAATTTTATAATCTACAACAATCTAACCAACAATTTCTAGCATTATTGAGCACTCTTGTATATTTTTGAACTCCAAACTTGAAAAATCAAGCCCAAGTTGGTAGTAGCCACCCTAGACTGAATCTGAATGAATCTCTAGCTCCCATATCTCCCTCTTTATTTTCAATCTATCTTTTGTAATCTCTCACATTTTGACATTCAAGATATCAAATTTTACAATCTACAACATTCTAATCAAATTTCTAGAATTTTAGAGAACCCTTGAGCATTTGGAATCTCCATGTGAATAGTCTAGCTTGGATTTAATACTCTACCTAAAGGTTTTGCAATATTCTCTAGCAATCTTGTCTTCATTGGTTTCCTCAAGCTTATGAGGTGATATTATTTGTTTTCTTTTCTCTTGCTTTCTTTTTTTATTCCTTTCCATAGTGTACAATCCTTTTGTTTATTGCATTGGGACCTTTTGATCTTCATCTCCTTGCCATTACTTTCATTATATATAATATTTTTCCATTGTTAATGCTCTTACCATTCATAGAGACATTTATGATAGGAGCGCAAACTATGCTATCATTTTATACATCTTGGTTTCTCATGAAGGTTGAAAAACCAAAGAGGGATTGAACGTTGTAGTAAGCTCCTTAGCCCTAAAAAATCTCCTTCTACCTTACAAGTAATGATTTGGAGTTTTTCACAAAACAAGGGTTTTCACTTCTCCTCCTTTGTAATTTTATTTTCATTTAAATATTTAGATATGAATTAGTTTCAATTAGTTTTTATCATGCCTAGAAGTGTTAATGTTCTTTCATGTTTTATATGTAGCTAGATAAGAGTTTTGAAGATTAAATTGAGTTTTCTAGTGTCTCATATTACAAAATCCATACATATGACAAAACATTATGTAGACATCCACACATCATGTAGGCATCCCAACTAGAAATATCTAACGTTTTGTTATAGTTTCCATTTATTTTACCATTTTTTATTTTAGAACTAATTTTCTAAATTTTTATCTCAATTAGATATAAATTTTTTTTTTCCATGTTAACTCTTTCAACTCTTTTATTTTATCTTAGTAAATTTAATTTCCTGAGTTTAAGGAAAATTCCTAGTATAATATAAACATTTTCTATTGAAAATAGTAGAAAAACACTTCACTTTAAACATTAGCTTAATAATAGAGTAATATAGAAAAATCATATAATTTGAAAAGCATAAAAAAATTTCTATATTGAATTTTCCCTATATTATAGTACCTCAATCACTACTTCTTCCTTTTAACCTAATTCAGGGGAAGTAAAAGGTTTGCTCCACTCTCAAATGTGGGTGAAAAGGAATTGACACTTCAAATTTGACTCTGAAATTTTTGAAGAACTTAATTTCTCTTGAATTAATTTGTAGATTGAATTTGTGACTATTGCCACCCTTATCCATACTCCATTGGATTGTTTAGTTTGGGTCTAGAGAAATGCGTCACTTGAAGTAAAAATCAAGAATTTCCAAGATACAATCCTTTGTGATATTTTACCATTAGAGTTATGCAATGTTCTATATTAACAATCATATTTATTCCATTGACATGTAGTCAATGAGGAAAATTGACATAATCTTATCATATATGTTAGTTAAAATACATCAAATCCCAAAATTAGTCCCTAAGTTGTCACTTTTGACACCATGCAATGAAAGAAAGTAGTTAGCACTAGTTGAAAGTTCATTCTTCTCTTGGTTATACCTATAAGAAATCAATTCTTTGTGGCTTTGGTTGGTATTGTAGTTGTAGCATCATAAATTTCCTTTCTTGACAATTTCACACTATACACCCTATTTTTCCTATGACATTAATTATATTAATAATTTATTCATTTCGAGGCCAAATTATGAAAATACATTTAAATACCCAAAATCTCAAGAAATTTGAGCCAAAACACATGGAAAAGGTTGAGGACACCCTTGTCTTAAGGTTTCCCTATTTTAATAATTATCATTTTGGTGTCAGCTTTGAGCATTGAAATTGACCTTAAGTTGGCCTATAGCAAAACACATCAATTGGGATGCATATATAAACAAGTTTTCCTCTCATTTTAATATTAATCATTACGAAAAAGACATTATTATGACCAAGCATGCACTATTAGGATCTTATTATGAGGATGCATGTGAGTTATCCTCTACATAATAGCTACACCAATCTATTGTGCTATGTGGACTAACCTTTTGCAGGTTTTCAAATCAATTCAATCATCCATTTTTAACTCTTTGTGGAAAATTATAGTGTGAACATCACTTCGACAAAGATTTCATTCCTAAGGAAACACTTTTTATTTTTGTTATTACAGTCAATTATTGTCTATTTGGCCTTTGACTAACCTATGATAAGCCATCTTTACTAGAATCAAATTTATTGTTTATGGAGGTGAAAATGCCAAAATGGGTTTTGAATTAGGAAAGCCCTTATATAGCACAACCTTCCCCCCTCTTCTCATGTGTACAAGTCGGATCCAAATTTTTTGTCAACAAAAAGTTGTAAAAATGGTACAAAGAAGACCTGTACCCTCAAAACTAGACTTCCTGCATTCAAAAACCCTCAATTTTGGACAAGGGCAAGGGCGTCCCTCAAATTCAGGCCCCACTTTTATGTAAATGTTAATCTCTGTCACTATTTTTTAGATCTGTCTATTTCATCAATTTTCATTCTTGTCTATGCAAATAATTCATATTTTTAGATTAGGTTTTTAGAATAAATTAGGTCAATAAATTATAATTAAATAAATAAAATTTTATTGGAAACAAAGGAGCTAAACCCAAGGAATATTTTCTCTCCTTCTAGGTTGTTATCCAATCTTAACACCATTGTTGGTTTGAGTTCTAATGTTAAGGCAAGGAAAGATTGATCCAAGTCAATCTACTAGGATCTCTTTTTCCCCTTTACATTTTGGTGAACATGAAATATCCTATACTTGCTTAATCTTTTGAATTTTATTGCATATCCTTAGATCTAATTTATTATTAAAAAAATTAGATATGAATTTGTTTACATTTGCAAAAAATTGTGTAGTTTCACTAAAATAGAAAAAAATATTTCCGTTTCTTGATCTTTTACAAAAAAAATAAGATTTTGTCACTCTAATTTTTTGTAAAATATTATAATTATTGTCAAATTTTGTCTTTTTTGTATTAGTGCATGAATTGGTTTGAACATACTAGTGTTTTGAATTATTTCAAGCCCTAATTCATTATATCTAGGGACATTTCATAAAAAAATAGGGAATCTTGCAAATTTTCGGGTTTTGTGTAGTATCAAACTAGACTACCAAAGTCTAAGATTTGTGTATATTGTGACACATGTTCAAGTAGTCAAAACTTTAAAACCTTGCATTTTTGGACAAGGGTTCCCTCGCCCTTGTCTTTCTCTTTTTTGCTCACTTTTCTATGCTAGACCCTACTCTATAGCATTTGTTTAGATTTGGTTCCTATTTTTGATATTCTATCCTAAAACTTCTAGATTCTACTATACATTGCCAATTTGACCCTAATTCACCCAATTCATTAGATTACCCTAAAAGACAAGTACATAGCAATATGTTTTATTTTTAAAATATGTTTTTGACATAGAAAAATATAACTTGTCTATTTTTTTGGGCACTGTCATGAACCCCATTCCATGTCATAAAAAGTGATATACACCAGCCTTTGACCGACCAAGAGTTTTCCTACCCATGAGAATATCTTGGTGCAAAAGAATACAATCATTGATACCTTTCTTAACATTTGTGATGATATATTGGCTTAAGAGGATGCAATCATTAATACCTTTCTTAATGTCACTTTACCTAATCTCCATTCTTTAAGTAATCATGAAACTCATGTTTGTACCTCTCCCAATATCTCTCCTACATTTGAGGATATCTTGGTGCAAGAGGATGAAATCATTGATACCTTTCTTAACACCACTTTACCCATTCCTTCTTCAAATTCTAATGAGTTGGCTTGCATAAATGAGGATTTAAATCTCACATTGGATCCCCCATCAATAGAGGATTGCCAACAAATGGTCAACTAAATTGAACCACAACTCATAATCTATCCTCCTTCTCATAATCCTCATCCAAAAAATCAACCCATTATCATTATTGGATGTCCTTCAAGTCAGCCTAAACCTCTTGGTCATATCCTAAACTTTACAAAGCAACTCACTCAAAACAATTATATGCTTAAAAATGTGTCACAAAAACCACATTATCATGTAGTTTCTCACATATTTCACTCAAAATAATAAAAAACCTAAAGAAAATTAAACCACTCCCACTTCCATGCTATTTCCTCAACCATATCTTCACTCCATACACACCTAGTATTCCTCAACATGTGAAAAAATAGTATGATCTGTTTGAGAAAATTCATAATACTTCAAATAGGGATCTCTTTGGGACTTGATTTCAAAACCTCACCTACAGACCATAGGATGCTCCAAGAGGCTTTATAGAAAATTAATGTGCCACCTACTATCAAATAAAATGATGTAGCAACATTATTTGATGGTATGAAAGAAACAAACTTGGACATTAGATTCCCTCAAAATGAATTACATCCTCCTAAAATCCAAAACCAATATGAGGCTCTCATGATTTGTATCATCATTAATGATACTAGAATTAGATGTACTTTAATCAATAATGGAATAGGTCTTAATAT
Organism: Sequoia sempervirens; assembly: GCA_007258455.2. Classification (NCBI taxonomy): domain Eukaryota; kingdom Viridiplantae; phylum Streptophyta; class Pinopsida; order Cupressales; family Cupressaceae; genus Sequoia; species Sequoia sempervirens. The sequence goes on from VDFB02252448.1 coordinate 208,421, forward strand.
TTGTAGCATTGAACTTTTACATAAGATCGACATAAATACGTAACTAATAAAACCTAATAATATTTTTTATTTGTGGCTTTAATAACATTGGTACAAAAATATTGGGTACAATCACATTACCCATTAAGATAGGACCTGCGGTTTTTCCTATCCTCATCCATGTCATGCCGAATACTCTCTCATATAATCTTCTTCTTGGTATAATGTGGATGCATGCTATGAGAGGAGTCCCATCCACTCTTCATTGTATAATGAAGTATGAATATAATAACAAGTTATATATGGTTAAAGCATATTAAAAAAAATATTTACAAGATGGAGCCAAGCATAACATTTCTAAATCCCTTAGTACTTTGATTCCATCTTCAAAATTCGAACCATTACCTTCCAATTATAAAAATAATATGACCACACTCTTTGGTGATGATTGGGGTTAGTTATATTTTATGTACCTACTTTCATTGGGAGTATAAAATCTCACCATAAAAGCCCAAGGAATTGAAGCAATCTCATATCAACACCACAAATCCTTCAAATAATGAGAATGATCAAAATAATATTTCATGTTCAAGTACATTTTTTGGTGACAATTGGGGTTCATT